>JAJHSJ010002114.1:0-37616 GCA_021015155.1 Magnolia officinalis | reverse complement strand
GCCGTTACATAAAGGTAACGGTGGCAACTGTTACACGTTATAGGGTCGTAAAGGTCGTAACGGCCGGTACGGATAAAATGACCCGTAAAGGCTGTTACAAGCCCCCGTAACGGCCCATTTCGTCCCCCGTAACGGCCCGTTATCGGGTCGATACAAGTTTTTCGGGTTTTTTTCAATAGAAAAAAAGAGAGACCGTAACAGCCATTACGGGGGCTGTAACGGCCGTTACAGCCCGCATCATAAAGGTAACAATGGTTGTCGTTACGGCCACAGTTACCGTTATGGAATACCTAGTCATACACATTAAGCAAATGTTAAGAAGAACTGATGCAGGACATGGAGATTAAACATGATATGCAAAAAAAAATAATAATAATAAGGCTTAAGATCATACTAAATTGGAAAAATCACACAAAATTCCACATCCCACATAAAGTCAAGCACTCAATCAAAGGGAATCTATGCGGGTCCAAGCCTACACATGTTAGGGCCGGATCAATAAAAATATAGATCAAACAATACTCAAAGGAGAGTAAATTCATCCACACATGCACAGAAATATTTCCCCAATCCAAGGGATTCACGGATTTCAATTTGGGGAACCCTAGGGTTTAAAAAAGGCATGGAAATAGGGATTTAGGACAATCTAAGGTTAGGGTTAGGGAAATCAGGTGAGAGAGGAGCAAAAGAGAGGAAAGAGAGAACCCGGAACCGATTCTGCACGTGTGGACAACTAACCCACCTGACGCACGTGCGCTGGTGGTGCCCGCATGTGTGTGGGGCCCACAAATCAGAAAAATGTCAGCGTGGCTCTGGTCGGCCAAGGGGTGGCCACCTTCCCTCCAAGTTTCAAGCCAAACGATGATCGATTTGATCACGGTGCTCCGCCGAATTCCTACAGGGCCAGATTCCGAAATTTGTTGTAGGGGGAGAATCGCTGCGAAAGGATTATGGATTTGATGATTGGTTGGTCGTAGGAGATTGTGGATATTGATGGTAGGAGATGGGAGCGAATCGGGATGGGTGTGGATTCGCACCATGGTAGTTAGCCTTTTGAAGAAGGGAATGTTTCGCACCCAATTGGATTTCCACAACTTAGAGAATTAGAGAAGCAGAAAAATGCAGAATTTTATTCATAACATGGTGTGCCGTAAAGGCCGTTACGGAGCCTCAAAGGCCGTTACAAAAAGGTAACGGTGGCAACCGTTACGCGTTATGGGGTCGTAACGGCCGTAATGGCTATAACAGCCGTTATGAAAAAAAATGACCTGTAATTGCCGTTAACGACACATTACATCCCCTATAAAGGCCATAACACCCCATAATTGTCTGTTATGCGGTAGATACAGGTTTTCCATACTTTTTAATCAACATTACGGGGCAAATACAGGTTTTTCAGGATTTTTTTTGTCAATAAAAAAAGAGACCGTAACGGCCGTTACAGGGGTCATAACAGCCGTTACGACCGTATCGTAAAGGTAACAGTGGTGGCTGTTACGCCACCGTTACCGTTACAGAACACCATGATTCATAATATTCAATGAAAAAAAAAACCTACAAGGGGTGTCTATTATAATAAATCCTATACCCCAAAACTCACATCATGTGCGTAACCTATTACTTAGAGATGAAGTAATCCACAAATAACAACTAATCAAAGCAATCTAAACCGTCCATGATGTTCCTAATAACAAAAATAACCAAAACTTAAAGTACTAGATGGTTTAAAATAGTGGGCCACGATCATGAGAACCCATGGTGGGGTTCACATGACGATCGAGTCCACTCCAAGGGACCAAAATGCAGTCCTCTAGCTAGGAGGTCCTCCCTGGACGTCATCATCAATCCAGATCGACGGTGGGATCCTCCTCCTCCTTGCGTACGTGCGTAGGGGGCGTGCGTGCGTGTGCGCGTGATGTCCCCATCAAGAACTAGCAATCTCCTCTAAAGATTGTCAATTGTAAGAACCTTCTTCCGACCCACAAGGCATACAATGGCCGCCACACGAGGCGGGGCTCTATAGAACCAGTGTTAATAAGGGTGCGTCGAACCATAGGAGCAAGGCGATGAGGCAATCAACCCAAATAACAAACGGACTGAGAATTTACCAAAATGATGCACTACCCAAATCATCGAATCTCCATCGGAATCTAAGGGGTTGATACCTTTAAGAAGATCCAACAAGCTGATGAGTTCAACAATCTATTGTCCATCATATTCCTACCCTACAGCTAGGAGGGCTCCAAACTGTCTGGCTACCACAAACCGAAACACAATCCGCCACCGAAATGAAATGATCCGGAACAAGACGGGCACTCTAGGAAAAAGATCAAAAAGCGCACTACTCACGCACCAAACGTCCACCAAAAAACAGATGCAATACCTCTACGAACCAGATGTTATGTATCTACAATCACCTTCCATCTATTAGAAGCTTTATAGAGAGAAGACCTCTTCACAATCCAATCTCCCTCGCACACTCCATACTTACTGGCTTTGACAGCCCTCCACAATCTTCCAGATTTCATGCCAAACCTCCAAATCCATTTCCCAAGAAGAGCAAAAATCCAGAAATCATCAGCATGACTAACTAGGTCCCCACACTTGAATGCCTAGACTACATAGATAATCACCAATCTCGAGATATCATAAATAAAAGCTTTTAGATGCAAAGATCTACTAAAATTACCACAATTCAGGGAATACAATGGAGTCCCACCGCCCGAAGTGTCTTTACAGAACACATCTTACTTCCATCTTCAATCATAGCATGAAGTTGCAATAGTTCAACAAAGACAAACCATCATCATAAATAGCATGAAGGCAAACATCAAACTGTTCCATAAAGCAAACTCGATAGATTCTTATCAACAGATTGCAAGAACCAACCTCCTGTCTCGTATTTGGGCCAAAAATTTTCGAGTGATGCGGGGGCATCTTGGTGTGATTCCAAGGATGCACCATATCTCCACGCTGGGGTGGGTGACCCACGAGGTGGGGTTTGTGTGATGCAAAATGGCCACGAGGTGGGGCCCACTATAGGACCGTGTGATTCGAGGACCCATGAGAAGTGGGGGTTGCCCACAGGGGGTCTCTCTTGGGTTTGCCTAGGAGGACCTGCATATAGGGATAAACCGGTCCTTCCCCATCAACTTTGGAGCTTTTAGTGCAATGGTCAGTTGTCCGCTATCAAGTGGTATCAGAGTGGGAGCCCAAGGATTGAATCTCCTCACCGGCGTGGGTGGCTGATGCGGGGGCATCTTGGTGTGATTCGAAGGATGCATCGTATCTCCATGTTGAGGTGGGGTGGCCCACGAGGTGAGGTCTGTGTGATGCAGAATGGCCACGAGATGGGGCCCACTGTGGGACCATGTGATTCGGGGACCCATGCAAAGCTTGGGAGGACCTGCATATAGGGATAAACCAGTCCTTCCCCATCAGCTCTAGAGCTTTTGGTGCGTTGGTCGGTTGTCCGTTATCAAAGAGTCTATTTTTTATTCTCTAATAGCATTACCCACCCAGATCATGTTGAAGTTGCACTAGTTACTAATTCCAAATACTCACTCTGCTCTAGTTGGCTGAAGTTAACTAAAGCAGAAACCTCTTTTCTGTACAGCTCAATTGAACCTGCTTCTCCCCTACTCTTCTTAGTTGACAATGGAAAACATGGAAATCCGAACTGCTTGGCGAAACTCTCCAAACTAAATATTTTGTAACCAGTTAATAGTTTCTGTAACCTCCTCTAGAACTCAACAAGGCTAACTGTCTGCCAGCACTTTGAAAAGAAGCAAATAGCAGTATTCACTAAGGCAGACGAACCACCTTCATCAACTTCCAATGATAGTCTTAGAAAAGAGCAACAGAGTAACGTGTCTGGGGAAGCAATGATGACAGAACCCTTAGCATAAACATCGAGCAGAAAATCACTTCTATTCTTCTTGGAGCTGGAAGGGATAAAAGCAGCAAAAATCAAATGATCAAAGATGCCACAAAATTAAGAAAACAGCGGAAAAAAAACATACGAATCTTCTGCAAATTGATCATCCAAGTTAATTTTAATCTCTAACCAGCCAATTCTCTCCCTGTTAGATGGAAGAAACTAGAATCTGACCCAGGCAAATTCAAAATACTTAATCATCCTCACAAATACTCAAAAAATGACTACCTTAGCCATAAGAGATGTAAATTATCAATGACTCAGAAAGAGATGAGGGAGGTAACATACAACTGAGGAAGCAAATATGGATTCAGCAACTTACACAGCATTATAGGGATTTCTAACAAAGGATGCATTCATCTAGAAACAATTGAAAATAGAAAGGGTAGTTCTTGACAAGCTGACCAAAATTAGAGAAGAAACAAAAAAATTTATGCTAAAGGAAAAATGTACATGGAGCCATAATTTATGCTAAAGGAAAAACATGGAGCCATAATTTATGCTAAAGGAAAATGTACATGGAGCCATGAGCATTGCCAATTACTACACAGGCGCAAAAAAGCAATAAGGTCAGGTTTATAACTATCTCAGAATTCATAATACACCGCGGAATAACTCTATTTGCCAGGATAAAAGAAACATTGTTTGAGAGAAATAGAATTGCTTATAAAGATATTACTATTATAGACACTATAATGTTGGAGCATGCAAACAGAATTAGATCCCTTTGATGCAAGAAATGGTAATCAATGAATAGATACAAAGAAGCATGGTATATGGTAACCTCAATTCACATCAAGTTATATGTTCTAAAAGAACATTTTCATGAAGAAAACCACACTAGGTGAAGGAAAATGGTGAAAACGACCTTACCATTCAAAATCAGAAAATCTTTAATATAGTTTGACTTTCAAAAACTAACCTTCCACCAAAACTCTTTGCAAGCCATCCACCAGGCAATTGACTTAAGGCATACCCCCAAAAGAAAGAAGATTGAACCAATCCAGCCATCGATGCATTCCACCCAAACTGGGTGTGACATGGGAATGATGGCAATACTCAAGTTTACCTATCGAACAAAACATATGATATAAGTAGCATCCCAAAAGATCTACCAAATAAAAACTAAATATTATTTCTTGGAGTTTTATATCAAAAAGCATAGGTAAAAACTTAGTTGCAGGATACTTCTAACTAGGTGCTGCTTCCGCTTCAAATCGCACTTTGGACTCTCACTCCGGCTCCTGCTTCCTACCCACTTATCCTTGTTTACATTTTAAGACAAACGCTACCCTGCCCTCGCACCCGAATCTGTTGCTGCTTCACTTCATGCTTGTGCAACTACAGGTAAAAGTAGACAGTTTACACGTTCACAAAACAAATACAAAATTAACGAGTTCTAACTGAGAAGGCAATCATCAAATTTTTTTAAGATAATATAAAATTCACCAACCCACAAGATACTGTAGCCCAAAGACCACCTTGTGTAGGGTGCACAGTGCACCACACGCATGATAAGGATTTCCTAAGAACAAAATCAATGGTGGATTGAATGGGGGAGCCAAAACAAGGAGAACCTGCAGCCTACTCAATCAATCACACAGGAGGAAGAGCTTCTTCACTCCCTCAATTGTTGGTGACGATGGTTTGCCGGCAGGATGGCCTCAAGCAAACCGGCGGACGGAGCCCCACCTCTCTCTCCTTCTCTTTCTACCTTCTTTTTCATTCAGTTTCCGTGAACAGTGTAAAGGGTAAGAGGGAGGGAGGAAAATATATATGGGTGGGTGGGACGGGGAGAGAGAGAGAGAGAGAGAGAGAGAGAGAGAGAGGGAGCTGGTGGAGGTAAGTGGGAGCCCATGTGGTAGAGGCATTGGAGCTCACACGTCATGGGCCCCACCCAAGGGTCGCTAACTAACATGTCCCACTTGACCAGTGGGGTGGGGACGAAAAACCTCATATTCACAAAACAAGACAATTGATCAAGGCCATACAAATATGAGCTGAGGATCAAAAGAATAGGGTCAACCGGGACTGCACTGTCTCTATGCACTAGTGATTTTATGCCAAATGACCGCCATACCAATCAACAGCCTCCCAAGCTCTACACAATTTGCCCTAAATCCACGAAACCGTACGGGGTGGAGACAACCCTCCATCTATAGTCGCTTGGCCTACATACTTGATGAGTTCAAAACCTATACTTCGCAAATATTCTTTGAAGCTTTTTAAATATGTTCATATCTACAAATAGGTGCCACACACACAGACATACACTTTTTTCAAAAGAGAGTTGACAATTAGTGTTTCTCATAAAACTCGATGATGCCATGGCAAAACGTCTCAAAGTGTATAATCATGGTCCTTAAAACCAGTTGTAGCTACAAGGATCTTCCACATGCAATCACACAATTCGAAGTCAACTAAGCCACTTTACCATCAATCCCTATACATCCTTGGCCAGATCATGCATGACTTTGTATTGTATGCCAAAGTGCCAAAGTAGTGACACCCAATCTCATCCTCCTATATGAAAAAGGAGGGCACATAAGAGCACAAGGGTCACCTATGGGACTGATCGTTTGCAGAATATGCTGATTAGATCACATAAGGCATTAGTAGGTAAAAGGGTCCCAAAGTAGAGTATTAACTCAAAACACTCCGAGCATGTGGTCACTCACCCACACCACAAGGTGGAAATTAGGTATATTTGTCTACAATGTGTTAATCCCTCTCTAAAGAGGTGCATGCGCTGACTCAGCATAGTAGCTCCTGACTTTGTGACATACAGCCCATGAGGCCAAGTATTGAGAGTCAAAGGTCCCTTCTCAAAAGAGGTGCAAGTACTGATCTCAGTAATTCCTAACCCCACTATCATCGCGAGCACCATTCGACTCAGTCTCATACGCATGGTTTTAAATATTGATATTGTATCGGCCGACGGGCTTATCATATCTGCATTGGCCCATGTTGGAAAAAACAAAAAAAAAGATACCATATCGACCCGATATAGACCGTATCGACACTGATATCCCATACCCATATCGTTCAAACCGATAGGAGCTTAAATACCCCCAATTGGCCACTTTTTTTCAATTGTTTCCCCTTTCTTTGTTCTCCTTTCGAAAATTTTCAATTAGGGATTGTTTGAGGCCATTTCCGACCAAATCTACAATAGATTTGAAGATCAAAACAAGGTTTGAAGCATCAATCTAAGGATTGAAGGGCAGGTACCCGATTTGGAGAAAATTGGGGGGGGGGGGGGGGAAGAAGGTAAATAACCTTTTTCTTCTTCTTTTTTGGGAGAGATGACGAAACTTTAATAGAAAAACTTGCGAAAAGTGAGAAAAGAATACAAAGATATGAAAAAACTGAAAAACAACCTCCCGACATAGTCAGCCTGTGCTGACTTGACAATGGAAGCTCATTCCCCCAACAATTTCGAATAAAATCGAATGATCGAATCGTGCTTCCATTTTTATTTTCGATTTATGATGGAATTTCTGAAAATAAATAAATAAATAAAATTGAAAAAACTTTTTTTCTACAATTGTTGTAATGATGCATGTAGTCTTTTAATAGTATGGATCTACAGATTTCGCACACGCAATGATTAAATAATTTTTTCTCAACATTTTTTTTTAACTCTCTAGTTAAATTTTTTGGCCATTTTCTGAAAATTTTACATTTTTCAAAAATAATTTTAGGAAAACGAGATGAATGTGGGATTTAGGTAAATTTATGTTTGTTTGGAACATAGATCCACCAATTGCTGCTGGATTTAAATTATTTTTGTGTTTCAGGCTATTTTGGCCATTTTTTAGGCTTTTTTCTTTCTTTTTCTTTTTTTTTTTTTTCTCAAAAGCAAATTGGGGTGATGAAAAATAATCGTTGTTTGAACATAAATCTATATTATTTGGACATAGATCTACCATCTATGAGCTGTAATTTTATTTTTATTTTTTATGTATTTTCAACCATTTCATAATTTTTTGTAATTTTTTTCAAAAATCAATTTAGAGAAATGGAAATATGGATGAAACAGTAAGATGAATACATTCATTTTCACCTCTTCTTCGGTTTTTTTTTTTTATATTAAAGTTGGACCCAAAAAAAGTCAACATCACAACTTAATACAACATTTTTACCAATGAATGGTCTGATACACCATTGAGTATGGTTTTAAAAAATGATAGATTCTTGGTTATCTCTTTTTTTCTGTTTTTCTAATAATTTTCATATTTTTTGAAAAAAAAAAATGTCCAATACAGGCTGGTATGGACCGATACGGACCCAATACCAATGCACGACGCTGTATTGTATCATTTTTTGGCCGGGCCGATATACTTTCCGATATCGATATTCAGAAACCATGCCCGTACCCAATCATTCAAAGTTGTTTATCGTGTGGAGGAATAAGGCGCTAAAACACTAACGCATGAGAATCTCAACTAAATATGCCCAACATATCAAGAATCCAATAATATAAATATAACCATGTTAGAGAAAAGCTCCCACCATTTCCAGATGGTCTTAACACTCATAGAGCTCAATCTTAACTCCATACATCTTTGATGTAGGACAACTAACCACTTGCTCTAAAAGCTCAAATTGATAGAGAGTAGCAAATCAATCCCTTTATCTCATAGCCCAAGCCCCACATCCCATGGGTTAGGTCCTCATCGACCCCCCCCCCCCCCCCCCTCCCCCCCCCCCCCCCCCCCCCCTCTCGTGGGCCCCACATCACATGGATTCTGCCTCACACGAGCCACCCGCCTCACATAGGTGGAGCCTAGTGTGCCCTGAATCCCACAGGCCACCCCACTCGAGCCCGATGTGAAAATGCCCTTGCATTAATCACCCCTGGTGAGGAGTCTCGAACACGAGACATCCTGCTCTAGTACCACTTCGACGCAAGACAACTAGCCACTTGTTCTAAAAGCTCGAACTGATAGAGTGTGGTGAATCAATCCCTTTATCTCATAGCTCAGGCCCCCACATCCCACGGGTTAGGTACTCGGCCGAACCCCCTTCTTGGGCCCCACATCACATGGGTTCTGCCTCACACAAGTGGGGCCCTCCTCACACAGGCCGCCCATCCCAAGTGTGCCCCTGCGTCTCACAGGCCACCCCACTCGAGCCCATTGTGAAAATGCCTCTGCATTAATCTTCCTACTCGAATATGTCTTCCATGAACGTCACATCTTTGTACTCTATCTCCATCCGCCTCCTATTTTCTTTCATGCACTAACATGTATTCCCTTAGAGTGGATTGGGTATCCAATGAAAATGCACTTGGTCTTCTTGTTCAGCTTGCCTGATAAAGAGAAAGAATCAATTTGTGGCCTAAAGATCCCCAAGGGCATTGATCGCTAGAAGATGGTCTTCTTCTTCAAAACTAATTTGAAAGGAATTTTATTCAACACATTTCCACAAAAGACCGTCAGTAGATTCACATGCGCCATCAACCATCTTACCCAAGGTATTCAAAAACGACTACGGTAATAGTGCATCGTGACTGCCGTAAATCGCTATGAAAAACTACCGATCCAATTTTTGTTCTTTTTTTGAAAGGTAACACTACCAAGAAACCATGGATTACTCATACACTACACTATCCCTACCAGCTCATCTAATGAGCAAGAGAGCACATCCATGGTGAGCCTTTTTGATGCAGGGAAGGGTGTGAAATAATAATGAAGAAGATCATTGTCTTCCTTAAGTAGTCAAAAACTTGAATCCACAAGGTAGTTTCCTGAATCCATAAGAAAAAAAAAAAAAAAAAAAGATAAAACTCAAATATTTTTTTATTGAATAATGTTTAATAATATCCATCAACACTCTCACAATCACAGCACTAATAAAAAAATTAAACCCTAATTCCTAATTAATAGAAATAGAAAAATTCTAACCCTAATAGAAGTTACCCAAAATAGTAAAACTCATCTAAAGCCTGATTTGCCAAAAATAGAAAGTCTAGATAAACCTTACTAGAGGAGCCCTAACATGGTTACAAGTAATTTCTAAAAAAGATGAAAAGCTAAAACTCTAAAATTAATGAAATACTACAAAAATCGGAATTATTAAAAATGGTAATATTTTTTCTAAAATCCCATTTTTAAACTAGAACAACTTGTTTTTTTTTTTTTTTTTGCAAAACGGACTAACGCAACCCACTGTGTGGGTCAGTTCACCTCAAATGGCCCGTTACAGTAAAGATTGATACGTTGTGCGTCCTGTTATGGTACCCGGATCAAAAGTTATGGCCAATTTCCGTTTGGCCTTCCTTTGGCCCAGCCATGCTAGGAATGTATTTGTGACTTGTCCTACATCAGTCCCCTCCACTTGGAAAAGAACTTGTCCTCAAGTTATTCAACAAACTCGGCTCATGATACTCATACCGGTCTACTATAATGAAATTCCATGACATCTACATGCCCTCGAGAGGATCAACAACATAGGCGTTGATCTTCTTATTCATTTTCTTTTTATATTTCCCAGGAAACCTCTCCTTACGCAAGGTAACTAGGTCCGTCATGTTTTCTGCCTCATCACTCTTAACCGGTAACTTAGGCAAAGGGACCAGGTCGAGTGTATGTTTAGAAACACGATCATGCACAACCTCAAATGAGGACTTGCTGGTGGATCGATTTTGTATGTTATGGAAAATGAATTCCACCTGAGAAAGAGCACTATCCAGCATGGGGGGCAATTCGTCAGGAAGTTTATCGGGCATAATTCCATCGGACTCCTACAAGACCGGTTTCAACTTCTCTATGATGTCCATGGATTCTACTTCCTTTTCCTTTACAACTAATGCATTGATCTCCCCCGTCTCCTTAGATTTTTTTACGATCTCTAGAATGTTTGTGGGTTTACTTCTTTCCCTTTTCTAATGCATTGATCTCCCCAGTCTCATCAAATTCTTTGACGAAATATCATACAGTTATAGGAGACTGCCCATCCACTTTAGAAGTCTTGGGATGGTAATCCATGGGGCGAAGATAATCTTTCTACCATCTTTGACAAAAATAAAAATATTATCCCGACCTCTATGCATGGCATCACGATCATACTGCTATGGTCAACCAAGTAACATGTGACAAGCCTCCATATCAATCACGTCACACACTACTTCATCCTTATAATATTTACCGATCGAGAAAGGAATACGACATCATTCAGTTACTTTTGCCTCACCAACCTCCTTGATCCATCCAATCATGTATGGAGAGGGGTGATTTTCTATCTCTAATTGCAGCTTTTCCACCATAAACTTTAACATGATATTCTCACCGCTTCCACCATCTATGATCACATCACAAACCCTTTTGTGCACGGTGCACCTCATTCGAAAGATGTGTCGTTGCAGATCTATCTTCTCATTCGGCGTATGCAATAACTTCCTTAAGATCAGAGTGGTGGCCTGTAATTCACCACTAAAGCATGGTGGCCTATGTTTCATCACCAGTGTCGCACTATGAACATGATGATCGGGAGCTCCATCACCAGTGTCGCACTATGAACATGATGATCGGGAGCTCCATCACCAATTTCATGTTGCTCATCATTACAAACACAGGCCCATTCGAAGACTTTCGTCATGTGGCCAATCGCTGCCTGCAGTTCTTGCATGGCTCACACATTGTCCCATTGCGCCACCCCCAATGACACCTCAAACGCCCCTACTGTCAAAGGATAATCTCCTGGAGCACCGTCCATGGGATTGTTGCCCAAACCTTGGTTAAATGCCATTAAGCCGAGGAAAAGCCTCACTCTTATACCAACGACGCAGGGAACGGTGTAAAATATAATGAAAAAGATCACCATCTTCCTCAAGTAGTCAAAAACTTGAATCCGCAAGGTAGTTTCTTGAATCCATAAGAAAGAAAGAAAGAAAAAAAAAAAGATAAAACTCAAACATTTTTTTATTGAATGATGTTTAATAATGTCCATCAACTCTCGATTACATCACTAATAATAAAAAAAAATTAAACCCTAATTCTTAATTACCAAAAATAGCAAAATTTTGACCCTAATAGAAGTTACCCAAAATAGTAAAACTCATCTAAAGAACAATTTGCCAAAAATAGAAAGTCTAGATAAACCTTACCAAAGGAGTCTAGATAAAAACTATGGAATCTAAAACTAGAACTCCCAGTTAACAAATATCTGAAAAATAGAAAACTACCTAAATAAGAAATCACTTAAATAAGAAGAGTTTAGGATTACTTCTTGTCTAATATAAAGATATCAAAGGAAATTACCTAATGTAGAGATTTAAAAGAAATAAAAAGAGAGAATATTTCCTAATGTAAAGATTTTCCTAAAATGAAAAGTGGGTCATTTCTTGTGCACACATGCGTAACGTGCACGTGTGGGATGTGGGGTGATTGCATCAACCTTGCTGCCTCTTGAAACAGTTTCCTCATTGTCTACCCTGATATACAATATTCACAAAGAAGCAAATCTACTTTAGTTAGAGCTCTTAACAATCCACCTCGTGCCAATCTGTCCATTCTATCTATATCCATCTCCCCCAATCCATTTCTTTCTTTCTTACCCGTACCCAAAACCTTAACTAAGCCTTTCCTCTTTCCCATAACCAAACTCATCCGCAAAACCGATCCATCCCTCTTTCCCATACCCAAACTCATCCCCAATACCCATCAATCCCTCTTTCCCATTTTAAAACCCTAACATTCACCTTTTATAATTCCAAAAAGGAAAAGAAAAACATCGGTTGTTTGATATTTTCCCCGTGATACAGATCTACATGCAATCACAATCTAACAATTTGGATTCATTGTCATAGCAATTGGCAATCAGATTCGTGGCCAGATCTGCTTTTTTTAAGGGTTTTGTGGCCAGATCTGCCCACATTCTATATCTGGTGATTTGGATCTGCAATCTGTATCAGATTCGTTAACTCTAACATTGCATGCCCATGAGAAGGACTTCTACAGTCCTACGATGGCGGGTAATCATCATGATGGCTTGATCTCAATGAAGCAACAATAGATGGAAAGGCTACGAGCATGGTAATGACCATGAGACCTACCTAGGGCTGGGCAGCTTCTACATCCTAGGCAAGGACCACGGGCATCTAATGACCCTCATTATGACTACCCTAACTATGCTGAAGCAATCCAACTTCTTACACAGAGAATCCAACAAGGTAAGTGAAAATTATGGTTAAAGAACTCAGTGGTAGCATCAACCTCAAATGTTTTTTTTCCAGAGGTGAATCTCTTAGAGCTTGAATATTGAGAAGTTTGAGAAAGTGCTATCTCTTAGAATGTTTGCAATTGTTGCATGTGTTGCCTCTTCAATCTTTGCATTTGTTGCTAAGCATTTTTATCAAATTGCATTCCGATGCTTCCAGCTGCATCACCACCCCTTCAGTAATGCTGTCAGTGGGGTCAGGCCTGGGGTCAGTTTTTAGGCCAGGTCCATTCAAATTTTGATTTTGCATGGTCCAGGCCTGACCCATTGACAAGCCCGCCCTTCGGACAATCTTATCCATCTGGCTCTTGATCTGAAGCTGAATAATTGGATGGCCAAGATTGTTGGACAGAGTAGATCACCCATCCACAGTTAGGCCCACCCAATGAACAGCCCAGATCATTGAGGTTGCACCTGCCTATACAGAACACTGGTCCACTTGAAAACACCATCAGTTCAGGCTGGAGCATTGAGAAGTGCCTCCATCCAAGTTTATCATTCAAACGGAAGTTTCTCCAAAAGGGATCGATTCAGAAAATTTCATCATCGACAATTCAAAAGCCAATAAGCATAAAAGCAGTGAGTAAAGTAAGTAGTACCTTATCCATGTTGCAGATGACGAAGGCGAGGGAAGTGGTGACAACGACCTTATACCGCTGCGGCAGACGCTGCCACGGCGCCCATTTCCATCCATCATTCCTATTGCTACTGCTGCTGTCGTCAAGCAAGCTTCCGTTATCCTCTTTCAGAATCGGATTCTTCTCGTCGAGAGCACTGTCGGTCGTTCCTAGACCGCTGAGGATTCTACTTCTTTCTTCGTCTGAAAGAACCTCTCCTTTGCCCTTCCTAACGGAAAGAATCGTAAATCCAGAGGATCGTCGTTGGCAGGAAAAGAGATGGGAAGATTTGTGGTGGTGGTGGTGGTGGTGGTGGAGAGTGTTAGGAGAAGAGATGGGATTTCTTGTATGAGGCGAGAGAGATCTCATAAGGAAATTCGACGCCATGCCCAGTGTTTTACAAGAGACTCTCTCTCTCTCTCTCTCTCTCTCTCTCTCTATATCAAATGAGAAAAACAAAGAAAGGGAGTTGAGTGTCGAGGCTTTTATCTTGGAGGAGTTATTTGATACTCCGGCAGCCTGTGACGCTTGATACGCAGGCATTTATAAATGGTACACGTGGCAGGTACTAATCCTAAGAAATTAAACTGGCTAAATTGTTGAAACCGCTGTCGTTAAGTTACATCATAAACATTAGGTTCGTTGAACAATCCTAGCCTCTGATTACTGGACACTTATCTTTTGAAATAAGACCATTGGATGTTTTTCATTTTTAACCGTCTAATAAATGTAAAGAAATCTGATATATAAATCACTGGATAAGAGTAAGCTTTTGTTCATGACACATCTAAACTAGGATACATAATTTGGACGGTTTAATTTGAATTATTTGTATTATATCTCAGTAATTTCAAAATGATTTCTAACTGCTACGTATCATCCATCGCACTGCCAGAATATCGGACGAGTTCTTTGGTCTAATGTTCGACAGAGATGGGAGGACGCGGATTACGTGGAGAACCCAACACCAGGTGGCTACGTGGCGTAAGGACTCTGTCGGGCCATTTATGTATTTCCATGCACACTATCCTTCTTCTTTTTTTCTTTTTCCTTTTTCAGCTCATTTCAGGTTATGAGCCTAAAATTGAAGTATATCTAAATCTCAAATGTACCACACCACATGTATCACCGTTGAAACCTTAATGGGGCCCACAGTGACATTATTTGTCATCCTATCTGTTTAAAAGATTACAATGATTTGGATGAAGGTAAAACACAAATACCAGCTTGATCAATAACTTCTGTAACCCTCAGACGTTTTCAATGGTAAATATTCAATCCTCACTGTTTCCTGTCGCGTAGTCCACATGAGATTTGAATATGAGCTCATGCCATAAAATGAGGGGCCAAAACGAATGAACGGCGTAGATAAAAACACACACATCACGGTAGTGCCAAAGGAGTCCTTACACTAGGTAGATACATGGTGTTGGGTTCACCAAGCAATCCGGGTCTGAAAAGTGACCGCCTGACCGGTATATTCGTGTAGAACACCTGTTCCCCGCAGCGCGTGAAATGTCCATGATGTTGAGGTGTAATGTTGTAATACTCAAAATCCACTTCGCCTATCCGGTGAAAAGCATTATTTGGAGAGTACGTACAGAGAATACTTCCAATTAAAAACGACCCATGTAAAATTTCTCCTGAAACTGTTAAGTTAACGAGGTGTGGCCCACTTGAGTTCTGTGTAAAGTTGATTTTTTATCTTCTTTTGTGAGTTGTACCTGATTAACGAATTTAATGAGAGATACACATAATAATAGACATGATTGGCATCCATGCCTATTAATCCATGTGATATGTCCATATAAGTTGTGGATCTACCTGAATTTTGACGCCGAGAAACTTAACATAAAGATCAGACATAGATTTTACACATACAACATGGTTAGCCCCGCAGACTGGACGGACTGGAATAAGTGTCCCACGTGCATAAAGATTAGACATGGATTTTACACATGCAACATGGTGAGCCCACAGACTGGAATAAGTGTCTTACCCATTGGGTGAGCACCTACCCGAGATAAGTGGGACTTGCCATGATGTGTACGTGAAATCCTCTGTATATTAGGTGCGGAATTTTATTTGTGCATACGTAAAAGGAAAAAATATCAATTAAAAAAAATAATTGGAAACAATGTAAAATTATGCTTCAAACTTTTAAATTTATTAAAAAAAAAAAAAAAAAAAAAAAAAAAAAAAAAAAAAAGCACTTCTACACGTAAACAATGTAAGTGAAGTCAAAACACAAAAGCAAAATTGGTCTAACCAAAACAAAAGACAAAAGGCACGAGAATTTACGTGATTCAGCAATACACCTACTTTACAGGGCAGCAACATGAAATTTTCTTATTCACTAGAACAAGAGAAATATAAATATAACGCTTTCATTTCTTTCATTGATACAATAAATTTTACACCAAAAAATACCCAAGAAGATGAATTAATGCAACTAAGATACCTCTCTCCAACTATCTTCTTATGTAAACCACACCAGTGGAGAGAGCACGTGTAAAACTAAGAGAAATAAGCTCTGCCTTGTATGACTGTACATACAACCATATGTCGGGAGAGTTGTCTCCAAGAGAGACACGTCAGACAAAGAGCAAGGGAGAGACATCTTCCTCTGAGAGATGTCATCAATAACATCATCATCACTTGAATACTAGTTTCTTTAATAGTGTAATAAACACTATACATAACAGCTGGCCAAACATCACCAAATACTAGGTAACAACAAGCCTGACAAAATTATTACACCAATAAATTTATCTCTTGCAATAGGCTTCATCAGCAAATTTGTTACGTTGTCATTCATCTGAATCTTCTGCAGTGAAATTTAACATTCTTCCACCACTTTATGAACAAAGTGATAATGAACATCGATTTGCTTGGTCCGAACATAAAATACTGAATTCTTAGCTAGGTGTAACGCGCTTTGACTATCACTGTGAATAATCCACCACATTCTGCTTGAATTTCAATTATTCTATCAATCTCTTAAACCAAATAGTTTACTTGCATGCTTGTGCAGCTAACATATATTTTGATTCTGTAGTATACAAAGCTCCCACTAATTGCAATTGCGACATTTAAGTAACTGCACCGCCGTCCAAAGGAAAAATCTGACATATAGTAGATACAATGAATGTCACACCAAAAAGTAACTTAGAAGATGAATTAATGAAATGGAATACATCTCTTTAACTGTGCATTTTCTTAAACAGGGTACACTATTGTACCGTATTCCTAACTGTTCTTGAGAAACGCAATTGAAAATGACACGTGTTATAGCGATGGAAAGATATTGCAGGCTAAAGATATCGAAAGATGCTTGTAGTGCTTTTTGTATAATCATATCTGACAGAAGATAAGATAAGAAGCAGTTGGGAGGATTTTAAAAGTAAACTAATGAATTGACCAAGCGGCCGATAGCCATCCAGGAGGTCGAACAAGCAGTTGATATTCATTCATGAGGTCGATCAAGCGGCCGATGGTCATCTAGGAGCTCAAGCAAACGACCGATAGTCATCGAGGAGCTTGATTGAACGACTGAGTAGAATGTGGTCAAGTCAGCAATAAGCCTGGAATAATCACTAGGACAGGTGGCAAGGAAGTCTCTGAAAGGTCGTGTAGTGTTGAATGATTATAGCAACTATTAGAACGTGAGAGACGTCAAGAAGGCTAAGTAATACTGAACAATTATAACAATCATCATAATGTGGAACGTGTAAGACCCGAGGCCCTAAAATCTGGTTTGTACACCGGATAGCCGTTGAATATAGGTCCATTGGCCTCAAGAATGTTTTGACTTGATCATAATGTTGTTCTATTATCAAGCCGCAAGCCGTATTTCAACCCGATGTCCAAATTTTAAGATACGGACTTAAAATTAAACAATCTAAAAAATGACAATTATGTCCTTAGTTTATCTGGTGGAGCCCCACCATCGAGTTTTCAAAATCCGTTAGGTCCGAGAGCCTAACCGTTGTAACCGTAGTCGAGTTACGGAGTTAATGGCGAAAACGGCATATCCATAGGACACCTAAATTGTAAGTTATGCATAGAGATGCACATGTATATTTTAAGAAAATATACTCAAATGACCTAGATGTTTTTGAACTCCTTGGAATATGTTAGTTCAAATTACTTAAATAACATTGTTATATTGCTATTATAAGTTTAAACTTTTGAAAAATCATCACAAAACATCCCATAACCCTCATTTTTAGACAAAAGCTAATTTAAAATCATTTTCAAGTCTATACATATGAAAACCCTTTGCAACATTACATTTTCCAGCACTCTTTCTTGTTGAGTGTGAAGTTGAGAAGAAGAAAAAGAAGAAAAGGAAATAGAAGCTAAGGTTGGAGTCAATCCTCTGATGGTTACAGGTGGGTGCATAAATTAGGAACACGCATATGTGTACGTTGGGGTTTCCTTCAAAACCCTTTTGCTGGATTTTCATTTAGGTTTAGAAAATTGCTGGAAGTTTTGTTTTACGGTTAGATAATTGTTGGATTTTCTGTTTTAGGTTAGGTTTTCCTTAGTTTTTCATTTAGGGTTAATAGATTGCTGGAATTTCTGTTTTACGGTTAGAGAATTGATGAAATTTTTATTTTAGGGTTAGGTATTGCTGAATTTTCTGATTTCGAATTAGGTATTGCTGAATTTCTTGAAAGCCCTATAAAAGATAAGATTTCTGATTTAGGGTTAGGTTCTTGCTAGAATTTCTGATAGAGTTGGTTAATTTATTGCTGAATTTTCTTGAAAGCCCTATAAAAAATGAGATTTCTGATTTAGGGTTAGGTTCTTGCTGGAATTTCTGATGGAGTTGATTAATTTATTGTTGGATTTTCTTTTAAAGCCCTATAGCAGACTAGCTTTTCTGATTTAAATTCATTAGGTTATTACTGGATTTTTTTAAGGTTATGGTTGGATTTTCTGAGTTAGTTGATTAGGTTATTAATGGAAGATTAGATGATAGAGATGATTTAGTTTTGTTTAAAGTTATATGTATTTCTAACGGTTTCTCTTTTTGTCCCTTACAATGTCTGCCCGCTACCTGTTTGACAAAATGTTTAAAAGAAATATCCTTCATCCTTTTGATGTAATTAATTCTTGAGAAAAAACATGCTTGTGGCATGAAGTCTTATAACAGAATAAATCTCGGATTATATTTAGATTGACTAAGTCATGTGCATATCATATGCATTATTCATAGTTGTTGTATCATTGTATGATTGAAAGTACATGAGTCATATTATGATATGGTGATCATAGTGGGTTGTGTTGCGACACACGATGTGTCTATAATGGGGTTGTGTTGCGACACACAATGTGTCTATGATGAGTATGTAAACCGTCTAAATATATGATGTATTATATGAGACCCCTATGAGGAACTTAAATGTATGAGGAGACCACATTTTGTAAATGCGATTAAACATACTTTGTTTAACTTGAGTTGGATACCACACTGGAAATGTGTAATTCGACAGGACATGATTAGATGGTCCGTGGGTGAAAGTCCCTAAACCCTGATTGGTACCATTGGGAGCGACTAATGCTTAAACCGGGTAGAAGAACAGAGCGCTGGAATGCCGAAATACCAAAGTAAGCAGCGACTCCCACCGACGCGTGTCGATTGGTTGAGAGGTTTGACCTGACCTGCTTATGGGCAAGTAAAGATAGGTTGTGTGTGACGAGCTCGTAAATTATCTGCTATCGTTTTGTCAGACGACTTGTTACTTCTCGCCGTTAGGCAAATAATGAGGTTTAACACAAGTGGGTTAGACTAGTTCAGCCCACGAATTATATAGTCCCACCTCTGTAGTTGACCACGGTGGAAAAGTCTATACAAGTGGGTAATAATGAGTCCCACTTCTGTTTTAGACCTTGGTGATCCAATTGAGAAATGTGAAAAGTTGTGGAAACGTTGAAAGAGTATGCATTGTATCTATATTTTATTGTTATCGAGCCAAAAAGCCTGTTTATTATATGAGCATGATATGAAACATGCATTTTCACTGTACACACGTACTCACTGGGCTTAGTAGCTCAAGCTTTCCTTTCTATTTTTTTTTTTTACAGGTGAGAGTAAGGAGCTGCAGGAGTAGAAGCTACAGACTTCAGTTGTTATTTTTGTTTTGTACATATCAGTGTGTGTGTGTGTGTGTGTGTGTGTGTGTGTATATATATATATATATATATTTGTAATACCCTGAATATGTACATCAGGTATAGTAAATACGACATGGTTTATGTTTTGGTTTTGCCTTAATGTGCTTAGTTGTACACAGTAATATATATTGAATATGATGAAACTTTGAGAAATGATACGTGTTCGTCGTCTTTACTTTCAGAAATCCTCCTTGTGGAGCCCTGCTTATGGGACTTAATATGTGATAGTTGAAAATCTCACAATCGGAGTTCTACGGATGCTGTCAACCAAAATTTGGTGTATAGTAATCATGGATTACCAACACTAGATTTAGATACCAACACTAGATTTAGGGTCGTGACAGGAGAGATCCAAATGACCTGATTAATGCTATAATTAGCAAAGGAATTCAGCAAAAAAAAGTCGTCTCATACCAACTCAATCAAACCAAACATTATCTTCGCATTATACTTTCAATTACCATTCAATTTACATTCCATAGTGTAATCATCAACTTTTCTTATCAAACAAATTATATTTCTTAGTGTAATTCTTTATTTTCAACCCATTGTTTACATTCTATAACGTTAACTAAGTAGCTAGTAATTTTAGTAGTAATTTAAGTCTACACTCGTATACTGGATTCAATTATTTATTCAAGGTATTTTGCAACTGCTTCTCATAATTGATTATAAGAATTTATTTCTCATTTCACTTTTCTGTGTTGAAAAGTCTTTCGTATAATACAAGACAAAGGTGCAACCCATTATCAAAGGATAAATTAATTATCTGAATGCTGCCTAATCTTATTTATATATTGGGTGAGCTTGAGATCATAGTTGTTCAGTTTGACTTGAGCCATAATTTCACTTATGGCACGCACGCACACATATAGCCGAAAAACTGACCACCAACCCACACAAGTGGATATCACTTGCAAAGCCATTTTGCTTAACCATACATACGACCGTATGCGAAAGGAGGGTTATCTCCCATACACACGTAAGAGATAGAAAGAAGAGGTAGAGACGTCTCCCTTTGGGGACGTCACCAATAACAAACTTCACGTGACGTGCATCGCGTGAGTTTTCCATCAGGCTTATTTTTATGTGTACGTTTCATCTTTGTGACGAACACCTGACTAACAGGTTTTTGAAAGACACAGGCAATGGTGTCCCCACACACAAACCTATCGATTGGTATCCATTCTCCATTGTTCCTGTGGTGCATCCCACCTGAGTTGTATATCTCTATGAATTTTGGCCCTCCGTTTAAAACTAATGATCCCGCATGATGGACAGAGTGGATTTCATATAGACAACATGTGGGCCCACAGATATTGATTGTTATACGCCCTGCCCTACGTAAAATTGGGACGCGGATTTCCTGCTAAAGGCAAGTTAATGCATGGGAACCTAGGTGGGTCCCACAGTGATGTTTGTGATAAATTCACCCCGTCCATCTATTTTTCGAGCTCATTTTAGGACACCCGACCAAAAATGATCCGGAACCAATACTCAAGTGGCCATTCGGTAGGAAACAGTGGGGA
This sequence comes from Magnolia officinalis, assembly GCA_021015155.1. Taxonomy (NCBI): domain Eukaryota; kingdom Viridiplantae; phylum Streptophyta; class Magnoliopsida; order Magnoliales; family Magnoliaceae; genus Magnolia; species Magnolia officinalis. The sequence goes on along the minus strand of JAJHSJ010002114.1, from coordinate 16,128 downwards.
ATGAGCAACCACCGTTGAAACATTCGATATGGCCACAAAAAGTTTTGCATCAGACTAATTTCCCCTTCTTTTTTTTTTTTTTTTTTTTTTTTTTTTTTTTTTTTTTCATTTCATCCAGTGGAAATGACATTATAAACGGTTTGGATGTTATATAAACATCAAGGTGGACCCAGAAAGGTTTCAACGGTGGGAATTTCTTTCCCCACTGTTTCCTATCGTATGGTCCACTTGAGTCTTAATCTGGATCATTTGGGTCCCATGCTAAATTGAGCTCAAAATCAGATGGACGGGGTGGATTTATCATAAACATCACTGTGGGCCCCACTTAGGTTAACTTGCCTTTAGCTGGAAATCCGCGTCCGTAAATATTTGAATACTAATCAGTGATCGGAACGCATGGAAATCTGATGCACCGAACGGGTCCGTCTATCTGTTGGAAAACAACATGGATGAGTCTTTTTTCCAAAAATAAAACCTAGTGAATGATCTTATCCGTCGCTTTATTTAATTTTCTGTTGATCAATATTTGACCGTTAAATATTTTTTTCCTAGTATCGCTTTAACGGCCATCTATCAGAAGCATTGGATCTTTCAATTTTCCATGAACCGTACGGAATATTGAATGACGGCTGGATATAATATTTACGCTGCGCGTGTTCTTTGGACCACATGGTTTCCACCTTGTTCAGTTTCTACCGTCTCTGCTGTATGCCTCTCGTCTTTCATAGGACTGCAACGAGCCACGCAAACAGCTGCTCCGACTCTCAACGTCATTGAAGAGCAACGCACTTGCACGGAAATCAGATGCCCTACATATGACAACTTATTGGGAGGCATCCAGGCCGTTCATCTGAAGGGCACTGTCACTATCCTACGTTTGCTCGCCCGGCGACTGCAAGTCGCATAGCTAGCATTCTGAACGACAACGTGTTTCATGTGGCTGTGATCGTAAAAAAAGAAGCTTTGATACTCTGGCAACGTGGGATAGACGATACGCTGGCACTTACAAATTACTTAGGAATAGCATATCATGAACCAAAATTTAGACTTGTTTTGATATATCATGAACCAAAGCTTAAGTAAACCACGCCAGAGGAAACAGTGGGCAAGGAATGAAAACTTCTAGGGTCCATAAACACTGCCGTGGGCCCAAGAACTTTTCAACGGTATACATTCAATCCCTAGTGTTTCATATTGTGTGGTCCACTTGAGCTTTTAATCTTCTTCATTTCTGGGCTAGTGCCCTAAAATGAGCTGGACAAACGGATGCATGGCATGGATAAAACACGTACATTACGGTGGATCCCACATAGCTTTTCCACTAGCTACCTAGATGGTTTAGGTTCGCCAGCCAATCCGCATCTAATCAGATGGCATGAAGAAAACATGGGGCCCACATACAATCTGATACGTTTTTAATGGTATGTGGGCAATCTCATCCCAACTGTTCCCTATGGTGTGACCAACCTGAGCTTTGGATTCGCCAAAAATTACCCATGCTAGATTATCTGGTCATCTTATTGGTGGATATACATTGGACAGCTAAAACATTTAAGTATCCAATTATCCTATATTAATAAACAAGTGTCCCCAAAAAAGAGGATAGGATTGTTGTACTAATATTATTTTGGAATTGTGATTTAGTGAGTGGTTCTACAATTTATTCAGTTTATTTGAGTTAATATATGTCGCTTTTGAAATTATTATTTTTTCGCGTGTAATAATCAAATGGCATATTGTGCCATAGTATCGAATAACATCACTAAAGAGAAAAAAAATTGTAATCTCACAAAGAACGGCCATGCAAGCTGCTATCACACAGGGATGTTTGTTGACCCATTGAAACCATTGAAATATGCAGGGTGGGTTGGGTCGAGGGGTTCTCCATACCCGACCCATTGAAAAATTCAGTTAGAGTTTTGAATTTAGACCCGACCCATTAAAATTTGGATTAGGTCTAGGTTAGGTCGAAATTGAAAGTAGCCGACGATGTTAGTCCCCAATTCAAATTAGAATCGCTTATCGCACTGAGTCACATTAAGGTTGGTAGGATTGTTAATGGATACCCGAAGTTAAGAATACTCAATGAACCCAACATGATTTTAATAAGTTCGGGTTCAATAAATTGGACCCTTAAGAAAACAAGTTAGGTTCAAGTCTAGACAATGGATTTATCCATACTTTTTTTTTCCCCCTAGAAAATTGCTATTTCATTTATCATTTTCGCCCCAATCTCTCTCCCAAAGTTTCATAATATGAATCATAATTTTAATCCCATGATAGTTAGTGTATATAAATTGTTCATAAATATCCATAAATATTAGAAGGCTAGGTTCATTGAGTTCTGCCATTTGATGGCCTACCATCATACATATCAATGCTAATTTGTCCCATGGTTTGGATCAACTACTTAATGCCCCACCATCATCAATGTATTTCCATCCTATCCTCTTAGGTGGGTTCAGGACTGCTGGTAAATCTTTTGGATGAGAGATCCCATTCATCTAGTGAATCTCATTGAGCTTATAGGATGTTGAAAATAGTTGGGCATCTATGTCTAGATTTCGAATTGTGGCCCATCTACAATAGGTCCAACAAGATGGATGGTACCAGTCCACCAATCCCCCTTTTAGACTGGGCCCCACTATGTGCACTGCTTCAAATGGAACAAGCTTAGTTTAGGCATTGACTCATGTAAATGGCTTGGAAGAGGATTTTTTCTATATTGATTATACTAGAAAGGGTCTGATCATGTGGGGCCCATCTTTGATTTCCCATCTCACTCAAAATTCACTTTGATTGGATGATCCTAACCATATGATCAATGGTTAGGAGATGAATGTTTAATACTGATTATACTAGAAAATGTATGATAACTGATATAGATTGTCCATTGTGCATGGCTTACCTTTGATTGTCCATCCCTCTCAAAAACCACTTCGATTGTATGATCCTGACTCTATGAACGGTGACTAGGAAATGGACAATTCATACTAATTAGACTAGAAAATGTCTAATCATTGAGCATTGTCCATCATGTGCATTCCAATTTGATTGGATAATCCTAACTATCTAATTAATTAACGGTCAAGAGAATAGATAGTCCATATTGAAGAGAAAAGGTCTAATCATTAACATGGATCATCCATCATGTGTGGCCCACCTGTAATTGTCCATCCCTTTTAATTACAACTTCAATTGGAAGATTCTAACCATATAACCAATATCAAGGAAAATGTATTAGTCCACATAGATTACCCACCCCTATCAAAACTACATCAATATAAAAATTCACTTCAATTGAATGAGCCCAACCATATGACCAATGTCTATGAATAGATGGCCCATTTGATCAGACTAGAAAAGGTCTAATCTTTTATCTAAAACATTCACCATGTCATCCACCATAGGTTGTCCATCCCCTCAAAGAACACACTTTTATTAGATGATCATAAACGCACTGCTCGACCATTGCAGGCTCTAAGGCTTCGACTCTCTAGTGATGAAACCATATGTTCCACCATAGCTGAATGAAATCAATGATATCTTTGTTAGGATAGTGATGGCATCCAAAGTACATCACAAAAGCGAGTGACAAAAGCTTCTTATAGACCTGCCCATGAATGCAGCATATATGCAAGCAATGCCAAGTAACAGGACATGGAATAGCTTTTCTCTAGCAAGAGGAAAAGGAAAACACTTTAGAAGATAACCTTCCCGACCGGCATTCTCCAATATGTGAGCCTTGTAGAAGAACTTGGAATAGGAAAATTCATAATAAGTTCCACCATTTCGTGACATGCTTGTAGCCATCTTCACGAAGGAACTTGTTCTACTTGATAAGCTCTTGAATCATCATGTTGTGATGTGAATGTTAGGTGTTCAAATGAGGATTCATGAGCACTGAACATGGGAAAAGGAAAAGCCTTCTTAAAGAGTCTGGAGAGAAGTTCGTGCTCCAATGAACTCTTGCAGGATGGGTTGTGATTGCCTTGGAACGAACAACATGCACATCAATGAAAGCAGGCAATTCCTCAAAAAAACTTCTTTAGCCAGTCCATTCTCTCACATCCCCTCAAGAAGAGTAAAGAGGAATTTTCTTTTTTTGATATGTAATCTTTAATAGTAATAAGAAAATGCAAAGATTGGAATGTCAGAACATGATTCATGTAACCAACCACAACCACAAGTAGTTGGAATAACACTTAGATAATAATGATGATGATGATACACGCCGTTCACCCACCAATGCCAAGTCGGACCGGTAGATATTAGAAGGGATGGCAATAGACCATGCTAGTGCTAGGACGACCCCTAACTGGGCTCAAAAGGCCTAGTGATGCAGGATAATTAACCACTTGCTCAAAAAGCTCGAATTGATAGAGCATGGTGAATAAATCCCTTTATCTCATAACCCAGGCTCCACGTCTCATGGGTTAGGACCTCAACAGAACCCCTCGTGGGCCCCAAATCACATGAGTACCGCCTCACATGGGCCGCCCACCCCGAGTGTGCCCCTGCATCCCATAGACAACCCCACTCGAGCCGGTGTGTGAAAAATGCCCCTGCATTACCTGGTCTTTATAAGGCTGAGTCAGGATAGGGCCAGCCTTGCAAGGAAAAGAGTTAATTATTAAAGGCTTGAAATAAACCCAATTTAAGGAAACAAAAAATGGGTGTCCTTCAACTACGATACGTCCTATATATTAAGGGTTGGGATTATTGAAAGGACCTGGTGATGTCTTTAAGCTACCCAAATATGTTGAACGAGAGCCACTAAAATGTCTCTTAAACTCTCCAACTATTTCTATATAACTATGGCCGACTTGACGATTTGACCGGGCCATTCATCATTGGTCTGGTCCCAGCTTGGCCACTAAGCCTAGATTTTAAGCCCGGGCCAAGTTTAGGGGTCCAAACCTTGGCCCTAGAGAGCTTGGTTGCACGGGCCAGGCCAGGCCAGGCGGCCCAATAGATTGGCACCCCTAATTAAAAGTTCAGGTACATTGGATGGGACCCCTTTTTTTTCATGAATTCTATCCTTACTACACTGGATGGTTTGAAGAAGACGTGCAATCTTGAATAATCAGTTTCTAGTTGTTGGCGGAAAAATGCACACCAGATGCTTGTACTATAAAAATGTGTTTGACTGTAATTTTCCTCCAAAAAAATTGGGAATTCTTCTAAATCACTATTTTAGGCAATGATAAGGCAAAGTTTGTTACTTGGGCTGGAGTCTTGTTCGTTGAGGACATGAATTCAAGAGCCCAGACAGCAAAAAGCTTCGTCGGTCCACCATATTGTGTGTGTATGTGTGTGTGTGACATCCACTCTGTCCATCATTTCTGCCAGGTCATGTTATGATGTGAGCGTAAAAATCAGGCTGGTACAAAACTCAAGTGGATCACACCATAAGGAAAAGTGGGGATGGTAACACCTATCATTGAAACTTTCTTGGGGCAAACCCAAGTTTCGGATGAAGTTGATAATTGATTTTCCCTTCATCATGGTGGGACTCACCTCATGAACGGATTGAATGAATTATAAAAAGAGGATTTTTCAAGGCATTTTTATTCAATTTTACTCATAGCATTATAGTATGTATATACGGCTATTCAAGGGTGTTTTTGTAAATTACTAATACTGGCCCAATGGTGATTAGGGCCCACAATCACTCCATCCATAAGCTGTGCCCCTTCTAGTCTTACCATTATCCCAAAAATCAGGTGAATAAAAAAAGTGGGGTCACACTCATAGTTAGCAAAACCCAGTTTTTTTAAGGTTATATAATTGACTAAATGTTTAAAACTCTGTATATTTCAGAAGATAGCAAAAATAAATTGAAAAGGAAGGATTTAAGAGACAGAATGATATTAGCCCACTATGTAATTACTTATATACAAAATTGCTTACACATATAGAAAAAAAAACGTAATTATTTTACCTTACAGAATTTTCAATGGTCTTTTTACTGGCTGAGACTTGAGGCCCATTTAACACAAACATCTTATGTACTTTCCTTCACCTAATGACATTTTTCTATGGTCACACCGTAGGGAAGCCTCTAAGATTGTATGTGAGACCTATAGTACGTTTCATACGACATCCAATCCATTCATAAAATGCATCCCATCAGGATGAATGAACAACCCAAAAATCCAGCCATTCCAGAACAGCCAAAAAAAAAGAAGAAAAGAGAGGCCATTTCAAACTAAGGTGGGCCACATCTGGCAATTTTAGACATATAAGGCATGATTTCATGTCATGTGGCCTACCTGAGATTTGTATAGGACGATCTCTTGGGCTCCAAGGAGAACATGAGGGGGCAAAGAGCCTCAAATCACAGCAGATGTTGAGACTTTAGCCATAGGATTGGGGTCTTTTTGATGTAGTAAAGGTGTACCATGAGCGGCCAAAGTGCCATGGATTTGAATTTCAAGGGGGTTGGCAGTTGGTAGTTAGTTCAGTTAGTTACAGTTGTTTGTGTTGGAATAACTAATCACAAGATTAGTTGAGATGTTTGTTAGAGTTTTTTACAAGTTTATTGGATAGTTGTAGGAAGGGGTTTCATAAATACTCTGTTTTAAGAATTGTTAAAGGGCTTTTTATTTAATTTGAATGAAATTTCATTCCTTCAGGTAAAAAGGCTTGGGTACACTTCTTGAATTTGAGTGGGCATTCGAATTGCAATTACGAGCCAAATACTTTCTTACCATGCTTTAATGTGTGATCATTAGTATGAGGTTAGTCAATCCCATATGCCGTCACTTCTTCGGTGACCCAAGCCATTTATATGATGGGCCTCATCGTGAACAGGGGATAGCTGTGTAAGGTAATTTCTTTTCAAAATTTTCTCAACTATGATAGCGGAAGCACCATCAAATACACTTTTTATGTGAATTTTAAGATTTCTAGGAATGAAATTTCCTCGAACGCATAATCAAGTTCATCTTCGTTATTGCATGGAAACCATGCACGGAGATGAAGGAAAACACACTAGAGATGTTGATTCTTAACCACAAGGGAAAAAAACAAAACAAAAAAAAAAAAACCACTATTTACCATGGGATCTGATGTAGGACAGTCTAATATAACCTTAAATGAGCATGCTATTTGAAAGGGGCAGATTCATGCAAGCTTAAAAAACAAATAAATATCAGCCTGATTTATACATCATAAACACAAGAAGGAAATAAGGGCAACATAGCATTGATTAGGGCCATCCATCACAAACACGAAGTATTGAATCTTAAAATCTGAATTTAATTGGATCCGGCGAAAGATGGAACTTTCGTCTTGCGATAGGTCCGTCTAATGATCCAAGTGGATTTTCTAATCCAGAAAAAATAAGAATTTCCTAGATCGGAAATCTGGAAAATTCAGAAAAAAGAAGAAAAAAAAATGGTGGTTCTTCAAATTTAGATTTGGGTGGGTTTTATGTGGGGATGAAAATCTTTTGAGATTAGGAGAAAAAGAAGAGAATGAGGTTAAAGAAAAGAATACCTAGAGAAAAGAGAGAAGGAGAAAGAAGTAGGGGATGAGAATCGTTTACCTGGGCCTCACGCCCTCTTCTAATCACTGGAAGTTGAAGACGAAATCGTCAGAAGCAAAAAGCTCTTTTTTCTTTTTTCATAAAATATCACATAACATGCTATGGGTTTAGGGCAACCCTTATAAATTCGTAATTACATGAAATTACCAAAATACACCTACTTAAAAAAGTTTTAAAAAAAAAGAAATTCGCACAAAATTGTGCACAAACTGTCTCAAAACTTAATTAATTCAAATGTTCATAAACTAAATGTAAATTTAAGATGCCCGATGGGCCCTCGATGATAGTGCCGTGAAGGTGGTGTAATGAAGGTGGGCCGTGACGATCTAACAGTCCGATCACACCATCCTCGCGATCCAATGGTCCAAATGTCTTCTCTAAGCAACTTACACATGTCATGAACACATGTGTAAGGTCTTCAACCTCTAGAGACCCGACCCGTATCCGTCATTGAACCACATTGACACGGGTAATGCACGCCTTCTGCGTTGATATACTTTGAATGGCCTGGTGTTCGCATCAACTCCCCTCGACTGAGAAGATCTCGACTCCGGCGAGATAAAACTTTTGTGCTTTTTTAACAAATCTGGATCTAGTCGCTGCAACTCTGCTTCCGTTAACCATGTACAGTCGGATGATGGTATGTTCTTCCACATCACTAAGTACCTCTGAAATCCACCGTCTCGAGTGGAAACAATTTGCTCATCCACAATTCCTTCAATTTCTTCTCTTTTCTCAGGTATAGTAGGCATAGGTGGTGTAGGTTGGGAAGAAAATTCAGAAATTGGCCAATGGTTTGTAACAAAATTAGGGTCTATGGGATAGCTTGAACAAGTCATTAGATCCTCCACATTGAATGTTGAACTAATCCCCATGCGAGGTGGAAGATCTATCACATACGCATTGGACTCAATCTTTTTCAGAATCTTAAATGGTCCAGCACTGCGTGCTTGTAACTTCTTAACGGTACCTTGTGGGAACCGTTCTGGCCTCATTCTAACCATTACATAATCATCCTCATTAAATTCTTGAATTCTACGATGTAAGTCAGTTGAAATTTTGTATTGTTCATTACTAGCATTTATCCGCCTCCTAATCTCTGCATGCAACTCATGAATGTGATGGGAAAATGCATCAGCTGACTCTGAGGTCCTCTAGGTGACTGACATAGGTAACAAATCTATGGGTAGTCTAGGTTTATAACCACTAACAATCTCGAATGGACTCATACCCGTAGACCTATTAACGGAACTGTTATATGCAAACTCGACGACTGGCAGGACTAAGTCCCAAGTTTTAATGTATTCACCCACCAAACATTGTAGTAGATTTCCGAGACTTCGATTCACAACCTCAGTTTGGCCATCAGTTTGAGGATGGTAGGCAGACGAGAACTGGAGTCTCGTACCCATCATATGCCATAATGTCTTCCAAAAATAACTAGTAAACCGGACATCCCTGTCAGACACTATGGTCTTAGGCAAACCATGTAATCGAACTACCTCCTCAAAGAAAATCTCAGCTATGTTGGACGCATCTGAGGTTTTAGAACAAGGGAAAAAGTGGGCCATTTTTGAGAAACGGTCTACGGCCACAAAAATGGAATCGTGCTTTTTAATTGTCTTGGGAAGTCCAAGCACGAAATCCATACTGATGTCTTGCCACGGTGCGTGTGGGACTGGCAATGGCGTATACAATCCAGTATTTTGCTTCTTCTGTTTTGCCAGTTGACATGTTCGACATTGCCCTAAAATTTTGGCTACGTCTCGCTTGAGACTTGGCCAATAAAATCGATCTTCCACTAGGGCGATGGTCTTATCTCGACCAAAATGGCCAGCAATACCTCTAACATGAAGCTCCCAAACAAGGAAATCTCAGAGGGAAGTGCGGGGAATACAAAGTCGGTCTCCTTTGAAAAGGAAATCATCTTTCAGCACGAACTCACCCGAACTATGCTGGGCACCTAAGAGTGATACGTATGTTCCCCCAAAATCTGGACACATGGGATACTCATCTCTCAATTGCTCAAACCCGACAACTTCTACACTCAAGGAGTTGAGCAATGTCACTCTCCTACTAAGGGCATCGACTGGTTTGTTCTCGATCCCGGCTTTATGTTTCAGGACAAATGAATATTCCTGAAAAAACGCTGCCCACTTGGCATGCCTTGGGTTAAGCTTCTTTTGGGAATTCAAATACCTTAAAGCCTCGTGATCAGAAAACAAGACAAATTCTTGCGGTAGAAGATAATGACGCCAATGAAGTAGCGATTGCACTATCGCATAAAATTCTTTGTCATAAGTGGAATACTTTTGACCCTCGAATGAACCGACGATAAAATGTGGCTAAGTCATGAAAGCTTCTCACTTCATGTATATTCCGCGGTTCAGGCCAGTCAACTATGACCTTGACTTTTTCTGGATCTGCTCGCATCCCTACAGACGACACTATGAACCCTAAGAAGACAAACCTATCAGACAAGAACGAACATTTCTTAAGGTTCGCACATAACCTCTCCGCCCTCAGGACACTACAGACCTGCCTCAAGTGGTCGAGATGCAGCTCTTTAGTAGTACTATATATGAGTATGTCATCAAAATAAACCACTAAGAACTTCCCATAAAGGGTCTCAAAACCTGGGTCATCACATGCATAAAAGTACTGGGTGCATTAGTCAAGCCAACGGGCATGACCAACCATTCGTACAACTCATCCTTCGTCTTAAAGGCTGTCTTCCACTCATCTCCAGGGCGTATGCGTATCTGGTGATATCCGCTCTTGAGGTCTATCTTGGAAAAAATGGTGGATTTGGCCATCATGTCTAACATATCATCAAGCCTCGGTATCGGAAACCGATACTTGATCGTGATCTTATTAATGGCCCTACTGTCCACACACATCCGCCACGTACCATCTTTCTAAGCGTTAATAGCGCTGGTACGACACACGGACTCATACTCTCATGGATGAAACCTTTTTGCAGGAGCTCATTTACCTGTCTATGCAACTCTGCATGCTCTGCAAGATTTATCCTGTAATGAGGAAGGTTCGGTAAAGAAGACCCCGGGACGAAATCAATGGCATGCTGGATGTCCTGCATAGGTGGAAGCTCATCTGGTAAATCCTCGGGGAATACATCACTGTACTCCTTAAGAACCGAAGTCACCTCAGGGGGTAACTCTACATGAACCTCGGGTGTAACTTCCCTAGCCATAGGGCGTACACTGTCGAATCATCCTCTGTCTCTTTCTCAAACTCTTTTGCATTTATGATATGTAGAGACTTCGGAATAGATTTCCTCATATCCTTCCTTGACTCACTCGTTTTCACATCCCTAGCCTTGTCTGTTTGGCTTTTGGGTGGCAACGGATTAATCTTGATTTTCTTGCCCTCATGCGTGAATGTACACACGTTTACGCGACCAAAAATCATGACATCTCTATCGTATAACTACGGCCTCCCTAAAATGATGTGACCTACATCCATAGGTAAAACATCACACCACAACATGTCTTTATATGAACCGATTTGGATGGGGACTAAACACTGCTGGACACAGGCATAGAAGACGTGTTAACCCAAGAAACTTTGTAGGGTTGAGGGTAAGGGATGGGCTTCAAACCCAAACGAGTGACTGTGCTAGCTGAGATCACGTTGGTGCAACTACCACTATCCACGATGACTTTGCAGTTTTTGTCACCGCTCTTGATAAACGTGTATAAAATTGTGCTTCTGCGCCAATCATCTGTCTTTAGCCCGCGCTAAAGCACATCTAACTACAGCTAGTGGTGCAGTCTCTGGTTCTTCTTCTTCATAATCACTAGCACCTATCTCTGGGTGATATTCCTCAACTTCATAATCACCCATGTCATCCGCATTTTCATTTGACTCGTCTATGACTAAGGCTTTCCCACGAGTCTTTGCCGTGCACTGGTATGCGAAATGACCTGTACCTCCGCACTCATAACATCTCAAGTGACTACCACTGCCAGGATTGGCACCAAGGACACCTTTGCCCTTATCATCCTTAGGCTTAGGCGGTACACTAGCCTGCGCCCTAGGCTGACTTCCAATGTTAGGTTTGGTTCCCTGAAAACCAGATCTAACAGTAGAGTCTCGGGACTCAAAGCGCCTCGTGACAGGAGACTTTAGGTAAAGCTCTAACTCCTGTACAACTTGGTAAGCCTGATCCAAGTCACTCACTGCATGGGTCATAAGCTCACGTTGCAGATCCATGTGAAGACCTACCTTGAAACGCGCTAGCGTCACCAAGGGATCCTCCTGAATATCACACTGCATCTATACTACTCCTCAAATTTTGCGATGTAATCTGCAACCGACATAGATCCTTGGCGTAATGCTTGCCATTGATCTAGGAGCTTTTGACGGTAAGAGAGAGGAAGATATTTTTCCTTTAATAACTCCTTCATCTCTACCCAATGCGTGACTGGGACACCTCCTGATCTCTCGATCCTACGCTCCGTATTTGTCTAAAACAATTTAGCTTGACCCACAAGTTTCATTTTCGCAAACCACACCTGTTGGTTCTCAGACATCTATACCATTCGAAATAATGGTCCATGTCCACTAACCAATCAAGGAATGATTTGGGGTCAAGACGCCCATCAAAACTAGGAGCATCTACTTTAACACTCTTTAAGACCCTCTCATCAACATCATAATGGTCTTGATACTCGACAGCGAGTTACGGATTTCACGCCCCTCCACGTCCTACCCCTCGGCCACGTGCTCCACGACCTCTAGCACGATTTCTTACCCGTTCATCAACTACTCCCCCTCCGTGAGACTGTTCATCCCCTCCAATGTCGGAGATTTCTCTTAGGGACGCTTCTATCTGATCCATACGGGTATTCATGTTCCTAGATTGCGCCTCAATGGCGGCCAAACATTGGTTGATCATGTTCATCATCTCAGTCAACTGTTCCATATTGAAAATCGGGTGTAAACCAAATCCTCTACCAGTCCAAGTGGGCATACACAATAAGACTCAACTTAGGTTTCCTAAAACACGACTCTAAGAGATTGTTTTGACACAAGACTATGGACACAAGACTATGGACACTGATGATCCTAACTTTTAGAATGATGCAAATGTGGAAAAATTCAGATCTAGACTTCTTTTTTTTCTTTTTTATAATGCAAATCTGAAAATTTCAGATTTAGACTCTATATGCGATGCATGAAACCCTAGAAAATAAAATAAAATAAAATAAAAATCTAAACTCTTGATAACTCAATCTAAGACGACCCAATGCAAGAACTAAGCTTTGATACCAAAATTTGATGTAAGACAGCCTAATCTAACCTTAAATGAGCATGCTATTTGAAAGGGGCAGATTCATGCAAGCTTAAAAAACAAATAAATATCAGCCTGATTTATACATCATAAACACAAGAAGGAAATAAGGGCAACATAACATTGATTAGGGCCATCCATCACAAACACGAAGTATTGAATCTCAAAATTTGAATTTAATTGGATCCGGCGAAAGATAGAACTTTCGTCTTGCAATAGGTCCGTCTAATGATCCAAGTGGATTTTCTAATCCAGAAAAAATAGGAATTTCCTGGATTGGAAATTTGGAAAATTCAGAAAAAAAAAAAGAAGAAAAAAATGGTGGTTCTTTAAATTTAGATTTGGGTGATGGGTTTTATGTGGGGATGAAAAGGGAATGAAAATCTTTTGAGATTAGGAGAAAATAAGAGAATGGGGTTAAAGAAAAGAATACCTAGAGAAAAGAGAGAAGGAGAAAGAAGTAGGGGATGAGAATCGTTTACCTGGGCCTCACGCCCTCTTCCAATCACTGGAAGTCGAAGACGAAATCGTCAGAAGCAAAAAACTCTTTTTTCTTTTTTCATAAAACATCACATAACATGCTATGGGTTTAGGGCAACCCTTATAAATTCATAATTACATGAAATTACCAAAATACCCCTACTTAAAAAAGTTTCAAAAAAAAGTAATTCGCACAAAATTGTGCACAAACTGTCTCAAAACTTAATTAATTCAAATGTTCATAAAGTAAATGTAAATTTAAGATGCCCGATGGGCCCCCGATGATAGTGTCGTGAAGGTGGTGTAATGAAGGTGGGTCGTGACGATCTAACGGTCCGATCACACCATCCTCGCGATCCAATGGTCCAAATGTCTCCTCTAAGCAACTTATACATGTCATGAACACATGTGTAAGGTCTTCAACCTCTAGAGACCCGACCCCTATCCGTCATCTAACCACATTGACACGGGTAATGCACGCCTTTTGCGTTGATATACTTTGAATGGCCTGGTGTCCGCATCAGGATCTCTATATTTGGACTATGGTTTCCACGAGAGGAGATTAATCTAGGCTAGGGTTGAGAGGAGAGAAGTGTCTTAAACAAATCCCTACAATGATATTTATAGATCTCCACCTCGAAGAAATTCCATAGGGACTAACTTTATTATCTCTTATTTATAGACCTTATGGTGGTAATGAGGTGTACCAAATTACCATGATACCTCATAATAAGAAAACCTAATCCCTACCCTCCAATCGAGTAGATCCAGTGTGAGACCTTAGAGACTATAATACTCCTAAATGATGAGATCGCAACAAATGTATAAGTGTACTAGAAACTATTTGTCTCAATCTCCAATTGCTTGTTCTACACTGCTGATTGAATCACATTCAATTGAGCATGTTTGATTCCATATGCACATGCACACAAATCCCAATGTTTCAATTGTGCTGCGCATTTATCAATCTTTTCGATCAAACGAATTTTATCTTCATAAGCTTAATTGATCAAAGCCCATTGGAAATGTTAATATAATAATATATAAATATTTTTTTTTTCAAAACAATTTGTAGTAAAATCCAGCCGTCCGTCCATTCAATCTGATGCCTTAGATAAGTCTCTTGTCATCATCACCACCATGTGATGAAATATAATCTTTCTCTAATCCATCTCCATGATCTAATATTGATTTGGCCACTTGCATATCATACTACTTACCTTTCCGAACCTATGCATATGGCTTTAAGAATGACACCAAAGTAGTGTCATCTCATCGTGACTTTGCCATGTAGTGTAGAGTAGAAAAGACACAAGAGTCACCTAGGCGACTAAGCGGCAACTGGACTAAAACTAATCCATTGCATCTAAGTCATTGGTCATGCAGCACATGTGGCTTGATTCACACATCATGAATGATCAAGTGTTCGTTGTATACATGATCATCACATGAGATCCAACTGATCAACTAATGATCCATCCCCGCTGCAATATATAGGCTTACACGATCTAACTGGGCATAGAGTTGATGTCGATGAGATCTCATCCTAATCATCTCAAAATAAGGGTGGAAGTACATCCCATATGCACGTGCATCTCAATGTGCATTACTCCTACTGTGCATACTTGCACAATGGGTCTCGCTATGCGAGAAACAGACCATTTGCTACACCACATCATGAAGGCCAATCCAGATGTGTATACATTATCATGAAACAATCACATCAATACATATAAACTCAAACATCAGAAATCTCAATATAATCCAATAAATAAATATGTACACGTGTCAATAATGATTTGATGGGCCGCACAAAATCTAACAAACTATTCATGTAAAAGCCAAATAAATAATGCAATCACTAGCCATGAAAGCCATCGAGACCATTTAGGATGAGGAGCATTAGATGAATGGTTTTCTATCACAGAAGTTGCCCCATGTGCATTTCGTTTAACTAAATAACTGATTGAATAGAACAAGCATGACATGTTCTTCTATCCATAGGTAGTTGGAATTGATAGGGTTGTCTTGATTTCAACTATGGGTCGTGATTTATCTCCAGTAAGAAGAAATTGAAGGTCACGAAGAAATCTGATATATGAGCCTTTGATATCATCTGGCACTCTTCCAAGTTCACCATCAACCTTTTTAGGGGAACTCTCCCTAAGAGATAATTGATGTTGTAAGAAATGCAAAGGTAGATATCTAAAACAATGTTGTCAAAATCCCACGATTTATGATTTGAGTCGAATCTTAAGCAAAATGATTTGAATCCACCTTTGAAACCCTTTTTATATGAATCCTATGATTTACGATTCAAAATATACTTGTTTTCTTCTATTTTAAGCTTCACTTGGCTTTCATTTTATGTTTTTACATTGGTGGGGGTTTTAAGAGTCATTTAGAAAAAAAATATCCTTCGAAAAAGAAAAAAGAAAAAAGAATCACTTAGAAAAGGTTTTTTTTTTTCATATTCTCTTCAACGTTAAATTGTAGAGCTTTTTCGTTTATGATTTCTTACTTCTTAACTGGTTGAAACACCAAATTGATATATGACTCATCTGGTGTGTTTTTATGGATGGTTACGATCATGTTGACTTATATGTATTGTGGAATGATGATTAGAAATCAAAATATCTTTTTGTCAGTCTACATAATCAAATCCCGCTTTTCAATGTGATTCTACATTCAAGAAAGGTAACAAGAATATAAATTATTATGGATCCTAGTATTTTTTTTTTTAAAGGAAAATTTCTTGAAAGAGAAAAAAGGAAAGATA
>JAJHSJ010002787.1:0-45826 GCA_021015155.1 Magnolia officinalis | reverse complement strand
GTCCCTGAAGCGTAGCAGTCACAGTCTACAACATCTGCTGTAACTGCGAGGCACTCACAGGCACGGTCGGATCCGCACTGACATTAGGTGGAGGAACGTCATCCTTAGGCAGGTGAGCAGGGATCTCTGGCGGTGGGACGAGAGGCACAGGTGGTAAAGCTGGAGCCTCAGGTGGTGGAGCGGGAGTCGAACGGGTCACCCTCCTGGGCGGCATATTTTATAGGAGGAATAAGGACGCTAATCAACCTTGAGAATCGCACGTTAGGGAAGGTTTCGCACTCGGAACCTAATCGCCCTAAACTCATAACAAACATGTGATGTTGTTCTCGGTTATTCCCAAGTTATGCTCTGATACCAACTTCTTTCTGTCACGCCCCGAACTCGGAGACCTGGCTCACAAAATTCCGTTCACCGAATCCGGCGTCGGCGTCGACAGCCTCCGTAGTACCCCATTCTCGGCTCCCGGCACCCATATACCAGGTTCTGATCTTGGGATGCTACAAGGAGGATTTCTGATAATCAATTTGATTCTTAATGAGCATAACCCACGAACAATAACCACAAGAACACCATTACAAAATCACTACGATCAAAAACTTTGAGTACAAGGCGTATGAAGGGAAATACAAGATACTGAAAATGACAAAAACTCTAAAAGCTCGGTTGCACGCTCCAACTGCGGCAAGACTACGGCGGCGTCCTGGCGTCACCTGCACACATCAATCGTGCATAAGCTTATAGAAAGCTTAGAGGATGGTGTAAGTATGTACGCAATAAGAGCGTGCTCAGAATGCAAGGTCAGAGTAATGCGGAAAGAAGCTGATGAGTACATGAATACAGTCAGCCGTACCAAGGTTATGCAGTGCGAGATATGAATACTATCGGCCATGTCAAGGCCATGCGATGCATAATGCAAGTCAAGCATGCCAATCCCATACCAATGCAACTCCTCACTAGAGCATCAAATCAGTACGGTTCTCAGTCTGAATAATCACCGGGTTTAGTACACTCCAAATGGCACTGTCTCTCTCCTAACAGCACAGTCCAAGTGAGCGTAAGAAACCTCACTATTCGCCTGGCCAATAGTCTGCTAACATCTATCCGGCAAGTCGATAGCGAACCCATTTTCGAGTTGGTCAAACTCAGCCTAGTAATGCCCCCTGCTCTCTCGGGCGAGTGAGGCCACACCCCTTTCCAACTGACCACGACACAATGGGAGACGCGGCCTCATGGTATTCGGCCCTCGGCCCGCGTGCTCATATATCCACTCGGTCTCAACGTTGGAGTCATCCTCTGGTACCATCGGGTTCAGGGACTTTCACCCAGGGACATCTATGGCGCCCCAATTGCTTAGAACACGATTTTCGGTATCCAACTAGCTACCCACGGTGTGTCTGTGGAGGCTATAGCCTTGATGTCGCTAGGGCATATCACAATCACATAAATGCAAGTGCATGTATCACCCTATCAGTCATGCAACCATCCTTCGTGAGGCACGCGCTCATGTAGACAACTCCGCCTATCAGGGAGCCCGTAAACAGTCTGCCTGAAGGCATATGCTATGATCAGTCACTCTTCATACCAAGCATACATATGATGCGTATGATCATGAATCATGTATCTATACTAACATGTTATATAGGGATGGGCTTGTGTATAACGAATATGGGCCTAGATGGCCTACTCACTACAAGTATGGGCCTATTAGTGGGCCTTAGGGAGAGTGACAATGCGGACCATTTAACCAACATCATCCATACAATGTGGACATCAAACCATCATTGCTCCCAAGGCATAGCCCAAAAAGAGTCAACACATAAACCATGGTGAAATCACATAACAAAGGGCCTCATGTACATCTTATTGGGCCTCGACTCATGGACCTCTAATACATCGAATGGGACTAATCTCATGGGCCTTATGTATATATCAAGGTGGGCCTCAACAACGGCCATAAATACATCAATGTGGGCTCCATCACATGGGCCTCATATATGTACTAAGGTGGGTCTAATCACATGTGTCAAATGGGCCAATCCACCATTAAAATTCTTAAGGCCCACCATAATATATAATATATATATATATATATATATATATATAATATATATATATACACACACAACCTAATATAAATAATATATATAGGGAAAAGGTACATTGAGCTTAAACTGACGATAAGCTCCCCGTGAGGTCGAGCTGGGTGGGCCCCACTATAATGTTTATTTTCCATGCAACTTGTTGATAGGATCACATGGACCTAGGGCCCATCATAATATTTATTTGAAATCCAACCTATTCATAAGGTCACGTGGACCTTGGGTAGGGCCCACTGTAATGTTTATTTGAAATCCAACCTATTCATAAGGTCACGGGACCAGGGCCCACCGTGATATTTATTTGCCATCAAACCTGTTCTTATGGTCACGCAGACCAGTTCCCATCGTGATATTCATTTGCCATCAAACCTGTTCTTATGGTCACGCAGACCAGGGCCCACCGTGATATTCATTTGCCATCAAACCTGTTCATAAGGTCACACATGACCTGGGCCCACGGTCAGGGAGCCCACTGTAATGTTTACTTGCCATTCAACATGTTTATAAGGTCACGTGTACCTGGGGGTCCACTATAATGTGGTTCACAAATCCAGTCCACCCATTATGTGAGTCCCACTTGACTGAAGGTTCAGACCAAGTTTCAGCCGTGTCCAAATTTCAGGTAGGCCCCACCAAGTGATTTTATATGTTTAGCCATGTCTTCACATGATTTTAGATGGTATGGCCCACCTGAGTTCCGTATACGGCTGATTTTTGGGGTATATCATAACTTAAAGGTGACTCCACAAATGGACGGAGTGGATGTTCGAAACGCATCATGGTGGGGCCCACAGGTGGGGCCATGGGTGCCTGCCAGGCCGTCCGTCCGCCAGGCGCAGACGCTGCCTGCGGCGTTCTGCAGCAGCTGCGTCAGCTGCTGCCAACTCCTTTTTTTTTTCTTAGTTTTTCTGAGGTTTTTGATAGGTGGGGCCTGCCTCAGACTAATCCGACCCAACCATTAGGTTCCATGGCTCGAGACAGACCCATCAAGTCCAATATGCAGCGTGTATTGGCGGATAAAGGCATCAAGGTGGGTTTTAACGGTTTACACTAATCTCTATGGTACGGCCTGCTTGATCATCAGATTGATCTCATTTTCTGGAACACAACGCCTAAAATAGGCTGAACAATGGGATAGACGGCGTGGATTATACATACAAGGTGGAACTTGCATAAATGGTCCACCCCATTTGAAAAGATCAAGCTGACGTTTTTTTTTTATCAGTACATAACACTGTCAACTCACTTCATTTACGTCTAGCGTCCAGGGACGCTGGACGGTTTACCTACAACACCTGTATAAGGTGGGTCCCACGTGGATGTGGCCACATGATTGGGATCAAGTAGATGTTTGTGTTTTCCCTCCATCCAGGTCCACTAACGGTTGGATGATGTAGATCCATCACTTCCATCAGATGGGTTCACATGAAATATGTGATTCATGGTGACCACACTCACCCCTTCATCATCATCACCATTCAAAAAAAGAGAGAGAGAGAGAGAGAGGAGAGAGGAGACGCTGATAGGGGACCCCGCCACTATGGGCCCCACTGGATACATCACATACATCAAAATGGGTCTCACCAACAAGTGGGCCCTCAAATCATGAAATCAACGATAAAAACTTAACGATCACCCACCACTAGGCCTTCACTTGCTGTTTCCTTAGCCTCCTAAGCTCCTTTGCTTGACTTTTGATGGTGGTAGATGATGGATCAACGGTTGAGATGGGAGATGAGAGAGTAGGGAGAGTGGTGAAATGGCCAAGCTATATGTCCTAGAGGGGGGGTGAATAGGACAATGCCAAATAAAAACTTATAATAGCGGAATTAAACAAAGTATGATAGCCAATGAACTAATTAAATAAATTGCAATGCAGAAATGAAATGCAACCTCAAACTACTGAATTTGAGAGGTTGATACAAACGTTGTTCTAAGGACAACCTTTCACCAAAAACCAAATGTTTATGGTAGGACAACCTTTTATCTAGAAATGTCTTTGTATCAATTTCTCAAATCAAAGAGGAATAAAGAAATAAATACAAACTGCACTGAATAAATTGAATTTACAAATGTCTTGTTCTAGGGACAGCCATACACCATAAAAATGGCAGGGCAACCTTGCTGGAACAATTTTGGAATTTAAAGCTTGAATCAATAAAGGAATTGCTGGAAATAAATCACTAAATTATTACAACATTCCCACACTTGCTTGAAATTTCAAACTGTTACAACATTCACATCCACAAGGAAAATAGAACTGAATGATAAAAGATAAGGAATTAAATAACCATTCAATCCACAAGACAAGAAGTTATAGTGGTTCGCCTGTGTGTTCACCAACTGTTCTAAAACAGCCACACAGAATGCTACTCCACTCCTAATATCCTCACACAGGGGATATTAGCGTTCTCTAATAAAACTGGTTTTCACAGGTTCACCAAAAACCTTCACAATTGTGTCTTTATCACTTGGGCTTACACAATTCAAAAAACCCCACAATCTGAGTTTTCTGGCTCTCCTCAGATAACCATACACATAGAGATTTTTCTGGCAAATCTCATACAAAACCAAAATAGAAATTACAGGAATTGTAGAATACCTGGATCTTATCCTTTTGCAGTAGCCCGGAAGAACCGATCAGAGTAGAGATTCAATAATGATAGTTCAATGTCCAATACTCACTTTATCGAGGTTCTAAGTTCTAATTGATTTTAAATGAAATCACAAAGGGCTAGCTCTATTTGATTTTAATTCCAAGAAGAAGGAATACACGATTTCCCCTTTTCAAATACGATTGGAATTTAGAAAAAAATCAAATGCAAAAAGCTAACAAAAGGAATTAGAATGAAGCGCAAATTAGCTTAAAATAAACACGACTTATCTCAGAGTGGAGCCTAGAATATACTTGCTTTGATAGATTTTTCGATGATTAAACTCTGAAATTCGTGTACTATTTATAGCTGCAGAAATTCGTCTTCGACTGGTTTAGGAGTTCCCACGACTGGTCTTAGAAGAAACAGATTTTTGAATTTCTGCGCGCAATCAGGAAAACCGATGTTCGACCGGTCGTAGGCAGTCCACGACTGGTCGAAGGTCGTCCACGACCGGTCGAGACCCCTTCTCGACTGGTCGAGCGACAGTGAATTTAGTCGCTGGAGTTTGAATCGAGGCTCCACGACTGGTCGAGGTTCGAGTCGAGGACATCCCACGACCGGTCGAGCAGACTCCAAGACTGGTCGTGAGCGAACCAGAAAATCCGATAAAATTGAACAAGTCCAAGACTGGCCTAGGAAATTCTTAGACAGGTCGAGCCAGTGCTAGGACTGGTCGAACCAGAACCAGGACTAGTCTAAGAGCAGATCAAAAAATGTTTTAAACACAGTTGTATAATGTATCCAAAATGACCTACCCTAAGGTCAATGACTATGGTCTATCAAACCTGAATAATGAAGTATGGACATTGAACTCTACTTCATTCAACGAATGATAAATCTTTTAGTACTTGAAGCCTGAAGTACGAGTCGTCCAAAGACTTGACACCAACATTTATCTTGAGTTTGCTTTTGAGCTTCACACCTTCAAACACTGCTTGTATCTTGAACTTGAATAACCTTTGCTTGAATCAAGAATACTGTGTCTTCTTTATATCTTCGAAATGTACCTTGAAGCCGCTTGAAGAGTCCATAAGTTGATATGGTGTCTTAAACATAGAACACACCCAAGACAAGGTTTTGACACACAAAATTTGACAACCAAAGAGGTATCATATAATAGCACTAACAATCTCCCCCTTTGTCAAATTTGTGACAAAACATACATATAACTTTTAATAAGATACTCAATAAAATCACAATAGAGAATCATGAACCAGTTGTCAACACATGACAACCATACACAATATGAGAGATGAATCACTCCCCCTCAATAAGACTCCCCATTAAGGAATGTGTGTAATGATACACACAACATCAACAACACAAACATATATACCATTCTTCTCTCCCCCTTTTTGTCAAAAATATGACAAAGGAAGATCCATAAGCTCAAGAAGTAAAATAGAGAATAAGCATAAAAGAGTTAGGAGAAGATATTACAAACCAAAGTCACAGTTATAAGTTCAACAGTACCAAGAGAAATCCAAAGTGAAATCAGTTCAAACTTCAGTTATAAAACATTTAATCAGACCCTGAAGAAGGAGCAGGAATGGTAGCATCAATATGATGAAGGCCTTTTTGTAAGCGCCTCAAATACTTATGCATTTTCTTAAATTGCGCATCATGGCCAACATGCATATTTTCTACCTTTTCTTCTAATGCACTCAGACGTGCATCGAAATCAGAAGGAACAAAATCTGGATCGTCTTTAGATGCAGACTCAATATCATCAAAAAGATCATCCATGTTGATATCCTCATCAGGAAGATCATCGCCTTCATCCATCTCCAACTCCAGCAGCTCCACCACCTTCGACATTATCAACTTGACCAGCGGCCAATTTCAACTTCATTTTGTTTAGGTTGGAGTTGTTGAAAATAAGGTGTTGGATAGGAGCTTCACCAACAGGCATAGTGACCAACATATAAGTAGCTAAGACATTTAACAAATATCCAAATGGAATGTCACCATGACCTGGCTGAGAACGAAACTGAATAATAAAAGAACAGATCAACGAAGGCAAGCAAACATTGGCACCACTAATGACTGAGTACAGTATACGAACCATCAGAAGAGTCAACTCAGTTTTGTTACCAGCCCGAGGATACACATTAGACGTAAAAATACGATGAAGAACTCTGTATCTGGGCAACAGCAACCTGGATTTGAGAACAGTACCATTGACAGACCAAGTTGCATCCATATTACAAAGGGCTCTAGTAAATAGACATTTTTCAGATTCAGTAACTTTATCACCCAATGTTGTAGGGTGGATTCCATCATCATTTACTGGAATATCCATTAAGCCAGAAATCAAATGACGATCCACAGTAAAAGGCCCTTCTCTTGTAGTAACAATAAAAATTAATTCCTCAAGAGAAAAGTCTGTAATACATGCAACCATGGCCTGAGCAATTGACTGAAATGCCGGCCCTCCCCAGTTCAAAATGTTAACCCAACCAACAGATTGAAGGAGAGGAACAAGATTAAATTGAGCAATATGATTAATACTAACTGTTTTCTCAACAATAACCTTCTTAGTACGAAAATCACGAACTTGTGGAGGGTCATCATTAGGATCTCTAAGATGACGGCGAGAAATAACATTAGACCTAGATGAAGAAGCACCTCTACTAGTTCGCTTTTTACCTCTAACATCCATATTCTTGAAAAGATTGAAAAAATTTCAAGAAAAACAAGATGGGTTTCAACCAAATCAGAAAATGAGGAAGAAAACCCCAAACCCTTGAAGGAAATATGAAATAATCAACACAAACAAGGAAGACAAGAAGCAATGTTCAAGATTCTTCAACAAAATCAAGAGAAATACTCAAACCTGGAGAAATCCCATAGATGGGTACGACCGGTCGAAGCTAAGCCCGTTGGAGAAGAAGAGGGAAATGAGGAAAAGTGATTTTTCCCCCAAATAAAGGAACCAGCGCGATACACGACCGGTCGTGATTAGTCCTCGACCGGTCGAACCACGACTGGTCGAGACTATCCTCGACTGGTCGTGTAAGACCAAAACATGCATTTTTTAAAAAAAAAAAAAAAATCATAAATAAAAACTATGAAGATATTTACAATATAATATACAAAATGCATAATCAATCATCTTATATTACACATACCGAGATCAAATTTCAATTTATTGAACCTGCATTTATCGAGTGGTTTGGTGAAAATGTCAGCAAGTTGTTTCTCGGTTGGAATATATTCTAAACAAATTACTTTTTCTTCAACTAGTTCACGAATATAGTGAAATCTAATGTCAATATGCTTAGTTCGTGAATGCTGGATTGGATTTTTGGAAATATTAATTGCACTTGAATTATCACAATATAAAACTATCGAGTCTTGTGCAATACCATAATCACTTAACATGCGTTTCGTCCAGACTAACTGAGTACATGCATTTCCTGCAGCAATGTATTCAGCCTCAGCAGTTGAGAGTGAAATGGAACTCTGTTTCTTGCTGAACCAAGAAACTATGCAATTTTCAATGTAAAAGCAACCACCACTAGTTGACTTTCTGTCATCCATATTACCAGCCCAATCAGCATCCAAGAACCCAGCCAATTGAACACTAGTATCATAGGGATACCAAAGACCCAGATTAACTGAACTTGCAACATAACGAATAATGCGTTTAACAGCAGTCAAATGAGATTATTTAGGATTAGACTGATATCTAGCACAAATTCCAACACTAAAAGCAATATCAGGTTTACTTGCTGTTAAATACAGTAAACTACCAATCATGCTTCGATATAGTTTAGGATCTATATCTTTACCTGTAGAGTCTTTTGAGAGTTTTAGAGAAGTACTCATAGGAGTATCAAAATTCTTACCATTTTCAAACCCGAACTTCTTAACTAAATTTAGAGCATATTTAGTTTGAGAAATAAAAATTCCATCAGATTGCTGTTTAACTTGCAATCCTAGAAAATAGTTTAATTCTCCGACCATACTCATCTCAAATTCAGATTTCATTAGATCTGCAAACTCAACAGTCATGTCAGTACAAGTTGATCCATAAATTATATCATCAACATAGATTTGAACCATTAAAATATCATTGTTCTGCTTTTTAACAAAAAGTGTTTTATCAACACTACCCATTTGAAAATTGTGACCCAGTAAAAACTTAGTCAATTTTTCATACCATGCTCTGGGAGCTTGTTTCAACCATAGAGAGCTTTCTTAAGGCGATAAACATGATTAGAAAACTTAGGATCTTCAAACCCTGTAGGTTGTTCAACATAAACCTCTTCATGTAAATCACCATTAAGAAAAGCACTCTTTACATCCATTTGATAAATCTTAAACTTTCTAAAACATGCAATGGATATAAATAATCTGATTGATTCAAGGCGTGCAACTGGAACGAAAGTTTCCTCAAAATCGATACCTTCAATTTGAGTGTACCCTTGCACAACCAGTCTTGCCTTGTTTCGAATAATATTTCCCAATTCATCAGACTTATTTTTGAAAATCATTTTGTTCCAATAATATGTTTATCTTTCGGTCTTGGAACAAGATACCAGACATCGTTACGAACAAATTGATTAAGTTCTTCCTGCATCGCAACTATCCAGTTTTCATCAGAAAGAGCTTCTTTTACATTAACCGGTTCTATCTGAGATGTGAAACACACGTAATTACAAAAATCTTCTAATTGTCTACGAGTGCGTACACCAATGAGAGGATTTCCAAGGATTTGTGTAGTTGGATGATCTTTGACAGTCCTCACATCATGATTAGATTCACTTGATGAAGTTTCTAGTTTTTTAATTATGAGAACTTCATCATTATCTGAACTAGGGGCCGATGTATTCAAGTGATCATCTATGACCACATTAATTGACTCTTGAATAACTCTGGTCCTTTTGTTCAGTACACGATATGCACGACTGTTTAAAGAATATCCTAAGAATAATCCTTCATCACTTTTAGTATCAAATTTTCCCAAATTTTCCCGGTCACGTAAAATATAACACTTACTGCCAAAAATGTGAAAATATTTGACTGTAGGTTTTTTGTCAAACCACATTTCGTAGGGCGTTTTATTATTTGATTTGCAAGTATAAACACGATTAATAATATAGCAAGCAGTATTAATCGCCTCAGCCCATAAATTCTTAGAAACCTTCATGCTATTTAGCATAACAGTTCCCATTTCTTGAAGAACTCTATTTTTTCTTTCCACAATGCCATTTTGCTGTGGAGTTTTGGGTGCAGAGAATTCATGTGATATTCCATGATCATTACAGAATTTCTCAAAACCGCTATTTTCAAATTCGGATCCATGATCACTTCGGATCTTTCTCACTTGAGAACATTTTTTAGTTTGGATCCATTTGATTATCTTTTTCACTTCATCAAGGGTTTCTGATTTGTCCTTTAAAAATGAAACCCAAGTGAATCTGGTATAATCATGTACAATAACCAGAATGTATTTTTTACCACCTCGACTTTCCGTTCTAGTTGGTCCTATTAGATCCATGTGGAGAAGTTCGAGTGGTCTTGATGTGGTATTGGAGTTCACTTTTTTGTGAGATCTCCTAGTTTGTTTACCATACTAGCATTCACCACATATTTTATCTACTTTTTGAATCTTTGGTAGACCTCTTATTAGTTCTTCTTTGCTTAATCTATATAAATTCCGGTAGTGTACATGTCCAAGGCGTTTATGCCATAATTCTGTTTCATCGGTATGGACCATGTAACACAATTGATTAGATGAGCTATCATTTCTCACTATATAGCAGTTTTCAGAAGTTCTGAGACCAGTTAATATCACAGACCCCTTTTTGTCTATAATCTCACAACCTTGATTGGAAAACTTCACACTATGATTGTTATCACATATTTGAGATATGCTTAACAAGTTATGTTTTAAACCCTCAACATATATAACATTCTTAAATAAGGGAAGATTATAGAGTTGAACCGTACCTTGGCCAATAATTTTGCAATTGCTACCATCACCAAATGTGACTGACCCATCAGTCATATCTTGTAGATCGGTGAAAAGAGCTTTGTCACCAGTCATATGCCTGGAGCAACCACTGTCTAGGTACCACTTTGAAAGGCTAGTTGCTTTGAAAGCAGTGTGAGCAACCAAGCAGTCAACTTTAGGAACCCATTTCATAACAGTTTTAGGTTTAGGAACATAGTTGGTCTTCTTTTGTTTATATTTGTAAGAGTGACTTACAGAGTTAGATTTTAAAAGCTCCTTGAGTAAATCAACTATTTTTTCAGCTAAAGGATTTTTCATCTGATTTTTGAAGTTGACATAGCTGCTTCTAGGTTTTTGAAAATTTTTTGTTGTTTTGACAAAACCTTGTGAAGTGTTTTTCTCTTTTGAATTAGAGGATTCTCCTTTCACAAATTTAGGTGGAGAATTCTTCTGTTTATGAGGTATTGTTTTATCATAGCCCAACCCGGATCTATCGCCACATTTTTTTGAACCGGATAGGAGTTTTTCTAATTTAGAATCACCTTGGGCATACCTCCAAGTTTCCTTTGAATTCAGAAGAGAAGACACTTCATTCTTTAGTCTCTCAATTTCAGATTTTAAATTAACAATCAAAGAGTTTTTGAATTCTAAATCACTTTTCGATTTTTCAAAATAATCTGATATTTGAGATTTTTCTAAAACAAGCAAGTCAAAACAATCTCTAAGTTTAGAAAATTTTTCTCTCTGAAGTTTAAGCTTCACAACAATTTTACAACTCTCCTTGTATAAGGCATTGTAAGCATCTTGAAGATCTTCTTCATTCTCATGATCATTATCCAAATTTTCTTCACTAGTAGAATCATCGTGATCAGAGAAGGTAAACTTGGCTAGAGTCATAAGGGCTTTTACCTCATTGCCCGACTCGGTTTCAGAATCTTCTGATTCAGAAGAAGCTTCAGAGTCAGATGATTCATCCCGTGTAGCCAACATACCCTTCTTTTGGGTTTGTCCTTATTAGGACATTTGTTTGCTAGATGCCCATACTCATGACAGTTGTAACACTGACTGTCTTTCAAAGATTTTCGAGTTTTAGATCTAAACTTCTTTTTATTATTTAATTTTTGAAAATCAACTCTTTTCTTACTTTTAAAAATTTTGTAAAATCTTTTTGCAATAAGAGCTAAGTCATCTTCAGAATCGGATTTATCTTCTACCGTATTTTTGGAAGATTTCAAAGCAATTGATTTTCCTTTAGGAGCTTTAAAATTTAATTCATAAGTTTGTAGAGACCCAACAAGTTCTTCCACCTTCATATTGTCCGTGTCACGAAGTTCCTGGATCGCGGTTACTTTAGAATTGAACCGTTCAGGAAGAGAGCGTAGTATTTTTGCACACACTTTACTTTCTGGGATTTTATCACCAAGACCCCACATTGAGTTTACAATGTCATTTAATCTAGTATAGAAGTCCATAAACATTTCATTCTCCTCCATATGAAT
Source organism: Magnolia officinalis (assembly GCA_021015155.1). NCBI lineage: Eukaryota > Viridiplantae > Streptophyta > Magnoliopsida > Magnoliales > Magnoliaceae > Magnolia > Magnolia officinalis. The sequence continues at coordinate 33,609 of JAJHSJ010002787.1, read as the reverse complement.
TTCTTCAAATTTAGTTGTGAGGAGTTGGACTTTAGATTTTTTGACAATCGATGTACCCTCATGTGTCATTTCTAAAATATCCCAAGCTTGCTTTGCAGTATCACAGGATATGATTCTTTTGAACTCATCCGGTGATAGTGCGCAAGTAATTGCATTTAGTGCTTTAGCATTAGCACTACTCTCACTTTTCTGAAGTGTGGTCCATTGAAAGTATGGTGAAATTCTCATAGATTTAGAACCATCAACTCCAGTTACTTCCATGACAGGAGGATTCCATTCAGTCACTGTGGCTTGCCACACACTCTCATCCATTGATTTAAGGAAGATCCTCATTCTGGCTTTCCAATAAGCATAGTTGGAGCCATCAAATGGTGGAGGCCTAGTGACTGAGAGGCTATCAAAATTTGACATTATTATATATAGCTTAGATCGTTAGCTCAGGAAATAAATCCAAATATAAAGAAATAAAAGCGAGCTATTAGGCTCTGATACCACTTGAAATGGCCAAGCTATATGTCCTAGAGGGGGGGTGAATAGGACAATGCCAAATAAAAACTTATAATAGCGGAATTAAACAAAGTATGATAGCCAATGAACTAATTAAATAAATTGCAATGCAGAAATGAAATGCAACCTCAAACTACTGAATTTGAGAGGTTGATACAAACGTTGTTCTAAGGACAACCTTTCACCAAAAACCAAATGTTTATGGTAGGACAACCTTTTATCTAGAAATGTCTTTGTATCAATTTCTCAAATCAAAGAGGAATAAAGAAATAAATACAAACTGCACTGAATAAATTGAATTTACAAATGTCTTGTTCTAGGGACAGCCATACACCATAAAAATGGCAGGGCAACCTTGCTGGAACAATTTTGGAATTTAAAGCTTGAATCAATAAAGGGAATTGCTGGAAATAAATCACTAAATTATTACAACATTCCCACACTTGCTTGAAATTTCAAACTGTTACAACATTCACATCCACAAGGAAAATAGAACTGAATGATAAAAGATAAGGAATTAAATAACCATTCAATCCACAAGACAAGAAGTTATAGTGGTTCGCCTGTGTGTTCACCAACTGTTCTAAAACAGCCACACAGAATGCTACTCCACTCCTAATATCCTCACACAGGGGATATTAGCGTTCTCTAATAAAACTGGTTTTCACAGGTTCACCAAAAACCTTCACAATTGTGTCTTTATCACTTGGGCTTACACAATTCAAAAAACCCCACAATCTGAGTTTTCTGGCTCTCCTCAGATAACCATACACATAGAGATTTTTCTGGCAAATCTCATACAAAACCAAAATAGAAATTACAGGAATTGTAGAATACCTGGATCTTATCCTTTTGCAGTAGCCCGGAAGAACCGATCAGAGTAGAGATTCAATAATGATAGTTCAATGTCCAATACTCACTTTATCGAGGTTCTAAGTTCTAATTGATTTTAAATGAAATCACAAAGGGCTAGCTCTATTTGATTTTAATTCCAAGAAGAAGGAATACACGATTTCCCCTTTTCAAATACGATTGGAATTTAGAATAAAATCAAATGCAAAAAGCTAACAAAAAGGAATTAGAATGAAGCGCAAATTAGCTTAAAAATAAACACGACTTATCTCAGAGTGGAGCCTAGAATATACTTGCTTTGATAGATTTTTCGATGATTAAACTCTGAAATTCGTGTGCTATTTATAGCCGTAGAAATTCGTCTTCGACTGGTCTAGGAGTTCCCACGACTGATCTTAGGAGAAACAGATTTTTGAATTTCTGCACGCAATCAGGAAAACCGATGTTCGACCGGTCGTAGGCAGTCCACGACTGGTCGAAGGTCGTCCACGACCGGTCGAGACCCCTTCTCGACTGGTCGAGCGACAGTGAATTTAGTCGCTGGAGTTTGAATCGAGGCTCCACGACTGGTCGAGGTTCGAGTCGAGGACATCCCACGACCGGTCGAGCAGACTCCAAGACTGGTCGTGAGCGAACCAGAAAATCCGATAAAATTGAACAAGTCCAAGACTGGCCTAGGAAATTCTTAGACAGGTCGAGCCAGTGCTAGGACTGGTCGAACCAGAACCAGGACTAGTCTAAGAGCAGATCAAAAATATGTTTAAACACAGTTGTATAATGTATCCAAAATGACCTACCCTAAGGTCAATGACTATGGTCTATCAAACCTGAATAATGAAGTATGGACATTGAACTCTACTTCATTCAACGAATGATAAATCTTTTAGTACTTGAAGCCTGAAGTACGAGTCGTCCAAAGACTTGACACCAACATTTATCTTGAGTTTGCTTTTGAGCTTCACACCTTCAAACACTGCTTGTATCTTGAACTTGAATAACCTTTGCTTGAATCAAGAATACTGTGTCTTCTTTATATCTTCGAAATGTACCTTGAAGCCGCTTGAAGAGTCCATAAGTTGATATGGTGTCTTAAACGTAGAACACACCCAAGACAAGGTTTTGACACACAAAATTTGACAACCAAAGAGGTATCATATAATAGCACTAACAAGTGCGCCACACTTGATGTTTTGGAGAGCTTGGAAATGTTTGGACGTGTGGAGCTTTGTTGCTTAGGAGAGAGTTTTTGAGAGAAATGAAGAGTTAATGGTGAAAGGAATAGGTGGAATGGTGGGTGTAAGGAGAGGTGATGGGAGGTATGACTTTCGTTGAAAATGGAGTAAAAGAGGGATGGTGAGAGGAGAGAGAGTTGACTTTGGGCTTGTTTGGGTAAGAGAGAGGTATGGGTTAGGGTATGGGTTGTTGTACTTGGGTAGGTGTGTACTTGACATTGATTGATGGGACATCTCGTAGAGATTCCCTCGTAATTCGCAACACCCGGTGTTTCTTCTGAATGAACGCAGACTGATATCTTCCAGTCTAGGTATCGGTTCGGTACGTGAGTCACGGCGTTAGAATCGCAGCGACAGAGCGGTCGCCAAGGTATAGGTTTTGATTCGAGCCGACTTTGGTATGCGGGACTCGGCTTAAGATCGCTCGCAAACGTCGGAAACGGGTCGAGGATTGCCGGAATTCTACCGGAAGGATTGCGAAAGCTTTCAGAACAGTACAGACTTAGATACGGGTCTTACATCTTGAGACTTGAAAGTTGAACAATCTCACATTCTCAAGACTTATTGACTTGTGAACATTGCTTGTCTATCGAAGCTGATCTTATAAGACTTGGCACATCATATATAGAGCTTTGTTCTTCCCGTATGTAAACTTTATAACAAGATATATATAGTGTCTTTGGCACCACAAATTTGACAATATAATGAGGCTATCAACTATAGCACTTACAATCTCCCCCCTTGTCAAATTAGTGACAAAACACACATGTACAAGATATATTTCATAAAACAGAATATCTGGTTAACGAATCATGCACCAGTTAATATCAACTGTCATACAAGCATGAACATTATAGCATGAACAACCTGCAAGTCACTTCAATATATCTATAGCTATCCACCTCAATACATCTCAACACATACTCTTCATACTCCCCCTGAGTACTCCCCCTGAGTAACATACATCTATTAAATATCCAACATTCTCCCCCTTTTTGTCATAAGAGGACAAAGGAAGCAGTGAACAAGTAAATGAGGAGTTAAAAAGAGATGTTATATGTGAGAAAGAATAATTCAAGACATATAATTCAAAAATAGAGTTAAGTTAATCAGTAGTTGTAAGTGCTAGTGCTATGATTTGACTCCTCTTTGGTTATCAAATTTTGTGTATGTGTCAAAACATCTTCGTATGACTTGTGTTTATATTTTGATAAATCTGTTTGAGACACCACGTTAACACTTGAAGTCTAGTTCAAAGAATTCTTCAAGCTTCATGATAGTTCATGTAACGCCCCGAATTTTCAGGACCCGAGTACACGACCCGTTTCTTAAAAACCCGAGTGTTAACCTTAAAGGATGGTCAAATATATATTTTTCTTTTCTTCTTTTATCAGAATAAGCAAATGAGCGTAGAATGGAAAAGTAAGCATAAAGGAAAGTCTTCATTTACATTTAGGATATACAAGAAGATGCCCATAATGACTTATACAAACCAATGTCCCCATTCTTACAATTACAAAATGAAATAATATTACATGTGAAATAAAGTAAATTACAACAAATTTGAGATATGAAATCCTGTAACAACTCTTAGCAATCACAATCATGCATCCCTGTCAAATGCAGCTTGCTCCTTGATAATATAAACATGAATTTCACCTGGGCCACCTGTGCTACCTGTACGGTTATATATTTGATGGATGAGTGGCCAACTCAATGTGAACTCCCCTCAAGATTACACACCACCGCATTAGGTAAGAAATAGTATAAAACATCCAGACAACCAAAATAGAGTAAATGCAGTCTTTTTATATGCATGGATGCATGAATGCAATTGTCGGCCCGGGTAAAACATCCAGACGGCCTATATCCCAGTTAAAACATCCAGATGGACATTGGGGTCGTCACCCATGCAGTCATCGACCTGGGTAAAACATCCAGACGGTCTGTACCTCGGGTAAAACATCCAGACAGGCAAATATGTACAATAACAACAGATGATGGTTGGTGCCTCGGGTAAAACATCCAGACAGGCAAATCTGTGTGTTACGCATGACAGCATTATACGATAACAACAGATGATAGTTGGTGCCTCGGGTAAAACATCCAGACAGGCGAATTTGTATGTTACGTATGACAATAATAGATGTTGGTCTCTGCTATGCATGCATGATTAGCCAACCCGTTATTAGTCCAATTGCAACCAGCCATTTTAAATAAGCTCACGGTCACTACAAGGAGCGCATGGTCCAGCGTAGGCCGACGACACGGGCATAGTATCCCATGACCACCATCCCCGGCCCATGAGACTACCACCTTATGATGTTTAATGGAAACCCATCGACTAGTGGCCAATCATATTACAGTATGTGGGGCTTATCATCGCATGGTTGCACAGTATAAAACATCGAACCTATGTAGGGAAGATATCAAATAAAAACACATAGGGCAAGTATCAAAATATGCCACATAGGGCGAATATCAAAATCATATGATAAAGACCATCCTTAAAAACTATTGGGCACAACAACCCTGGATGGTAGGCCCACATCAATGATCCATCTAGACCACCACTCAAAAACCATCGAGTCAAAGGTCCATTACGATCACAAAGAGTCAAGTTACATCCCAAGTATGGGTGTACATTCATATGTGGGAATTTCCACTAATGTACCAGTTTAAGTTCCGTAAGCAATCCACAAATAATCCACAAGCATGAACAATTATATAGGATAATCATAAAGCATCTAAGACAACAATTTAATTCCCACCCGCTAACACATGTGATTATAAAGGGAGATATCAATTATGAATTTAAATAAAAACTATAACTTAAGCTAATGAGAAGATGGAAAGCTCAAGGGGAAGAATCATCACCTTATACTTTGAATCGCCTACCAGAGTTGCTAGAGAATGCGTGTTTCCTTAGAATCAATCCCTATCATAAATCAGGAACTCATACAATTAGATTCAAGTTCTACTCACTACCTAGGGCTGGGATTATTTATTTTTAGGGTTTCCATATAGAATCAGAGCTTCATCGTAGGGTTTAGTTAAATGCTTAGATGCTAAGATTTGAATACTAAGTTATTACTATTATCATTATTATTAGTATTGTATAACGGATTGAAAGATATTAATATTTATAATATAAGCATTAATCCATCTCTATTATTAACGATGGTTCCTAATTTCCTATTTAAGTGTATCGACATTATCTAATATTCTTATGACGACTAGTAATCTCTTGTATAACTCGAGCAATAATGATAGAGTATTTACTAATGATAATAGGATGATTTCTAATAATGATAATCATATTAATAATACTCATACTCGTCCCATAATGAATGCGATAGTATTTTCTAATGGTAATAGTCCTGACTTTTTAATAATGAATCTAGTCTCGATAGTAGGCACTATGACCTAGCACAAGTTATGAAATTTTACAATTAGATCCATGTTTAACTTACTATTTACGTTTTAAGCATATGCCTAGGGTTTAGATCAATTAGGTCTAGGATTTTGATTATGGGATTTGGTGTAACATCCCAGATTTTCCCCAACCTGGAATTAGACGTCCTTAGGAAATGGGTTGCTCCTAACACCTTATTAACTTGTCAGAACTGAATCCCACAGTCTAAAATCGCTCCTTAACCCATTTCCTTCACAAATCCCACCCTTCACCACCTTGCTCCTTAAATTTTCTAAGTACTTTTACCATAGACACTATCTTAAACTAGCTAAGTAGTATAACTTGGATCACTTTATATACAAACTACAAAGGCCCAGGTACCACCTCAGACAAAAATCTTATAGGACTAAATCCTTTAGAAATTAGGCGAGAATTAGCTAGTGCTAAACTAGAGTGCCTGTGAAATTAGCACCAATCGCTTTAAATACGATCTGCAAGACCCAAAACTTGTAGAATCATTGACGCTAGGTTACCCTAAAACTTAGGATCAATCTCATTACCCGGCTGCTCACGGGAGCATCTCGAAACTCCGTATCGGATCTGGACCGTACGTCGGAAGTCCGATTAACACGAAGTTAAGGAACTAGGACCGCCTCGCTGGGCTTGACAACCATCTCGGAAATCAAATCCAGATAGTGTCCCAGCGCTATTCGCTTGAGCTCGGAGTGAAGAGTGTGAGAAATGTGAAATTAATTCAAAATAAAATATCTTGAATAGTAATCTGGCACCACTCGCTTGCGGATCAGTATTAAGCAACCAGACCGTCAGAATCAGATCAAATTACACCCTCGGATCAGGACAAATTTCATACACATTTACATGTACTCGGAATCTCCGATCGAGATCCGCTGACCGTTGAACTGAAACTGGTCCGCCACGCGTGATCTGGAAATCCCACTGAAACAAAAACTTAATAGAATGTAGATCCAGCGTTAGTGAGCTTAAGTCCGACCTTTGGCTCAAGGAGGCCCGCCAGAAATCCTCTTTTGAGCTAAAATAATGACGATTTGATTATAATGTAAGTATACCTTGAACATAAGTCTATTTCGGTGAATTTTTAGGCTATATAAGGACCTTAAACCCTCTCTCATGGCAGTCATACGAATTTGAGATTGAGAGAGAGAAAAGAGAGAGAAAAGAGAGAGAAAGCGTGGGAGCAGTGGGAGAATCTCCCTGCCACTCTTCCCTGCCGCTATTCAGGCTCCACCGCCTGATTCTCATCGCTTTCCCGATGTTTTCGGCGTCATTTCTAGGTAAGAAAATCTAACCCTAATTTGTTTTGGGGTTTAGACAGTTGTAGGTTGTGAAATAGCTAACCTATTTCGTTCTATAGGTTGCCAAACTGCCGAATGCGGAAGCTTAGCAAACCTATCGACTTCGTTACGATTCTACGACAAAAGGTGTGGACTTTAGGTGTATAGGTTATGGTTTTCAATGCTTTCAATGTCAGATAATGATAGATTCATGATCTGCATGCAATTGCACATGTACAAAGTGCTGTCTGTTTTCCGTTTCGATTAAAGATGAAAAATATGGAATTATACATATTCTAGGTATTTGTAGAAAGTACGGTATACGTATATTTTTTGGAAATGTGTTTGACATGTTTATTTGTTATATGGATATACGATATATGGATAAAATACTTATTTGGCAAAAGGATTCGCCTAAATACATGTTTTACTTATAGACACTATGTATGTTGAAATTGCGTATTCTAGAAAATACTGTATACGTATAAATTTTGGAGATGTATTTATCATGATTATTTGTTGTAGTAATATATTATACATGGATAAAATACTCTCTTGGCTAAAGGATAGCCCTAATACATGTTTTGCTAACATACACCATGTATGTTGTAATAGTGTATTCTAAGTGTTTGTGAAACTGACTGAATGAGTATAGAATTCTCATTTGTGCTCGTCATGACTAAGTGTCATGGATTCATGATTGTTGTATTGGTGATACTCCTTTGACGAAAGGATTTGCCTTAAATCACGCCACGACCAATATACACTATATATGTTAAAATGTGTGGCCCAAGTGTTTGTGGAAATGACTGAATGAATATGGAACTTGGATTCCTGCTTGCCATGACTATCCGTCGTGGGTGTATGCGTGTTATGATTGGGGCAACTCCCTAGTGAAAGGATTTGGCCTAATGCCTATGTGACCAACATATGTCATGTATGTATTCTAAAGCGTTTATTGAAATGTATGAATGAGTAGTAGTTAGTAAATTGTAATGTATAGGGGTGATGAGATATGATTCTCAACTCCTTTAACTATGTGTATGATTTCCTTGAATAGCTGTGTGATTAGGAATTGATTATGTACAAACTCATGCTTGTGTTATGCTTCATAACATGCTCAACTGCCTTTATGATTTTATCTATGTAATGCATATGTTTAAATTCATATTTACGTTGTATGATCCGTCATGAGTGATGGGGGAGTGGAGCAATGAGTGCGTGCAACAGCCCTGCTAGCCCTAAACGGATAATACCAGACCTTGATTGTATGAGTTGAATCTTGATCCATTACTGCTTTATCTATCTGCAACTGATTGTGTTTGGGGCTATGATTATAGTCCAGACAATCGGTACCAGAATTGAATTCGTGGCTGTGATTCATTTGCCATGTGAGATGTGTTCGACGAACCCGAGTCGTACTTCGGTTGACGATAGTGGTTGGCCACCCGAAGTACTTATGCACTTCATGTCGTTCAAACTTGTTGTGCGCTCGAGCTAGCCGAGCTCGTCAAGTAACCCGATCTGTCTTATGTATGTTCACCATGTTTGGACGCTACTGCTTGAACCTAGGGTACCAAACTTACCAGTGAAATCCCTTTTAACCATGGTACCTCGATCCGTTAAGACTCATGAGCCGGGCATGGTGGTATGGGACACCGTGGTCGAGCTGTCGGCCTACGCTGAGGCCACGTGCCTCCCCGTAGTGACCATTGAGCAAGCAAACTCGTGAGCTGAATACAGTGGTATGAGACACTGTATTCGAGCTGTCGATACTTACGGCGAGAGCCGAGTACGGTGAGACCTGTACTCGTGCTGACGGGCGACGAGTCCTCTGTAGTATCTTCGAGTATACTCCGAGGTCTATGATTGGCGACGAGCCCTTCACAGCAACTAGAGTATGAGTTGAGCCAAGTACGGTGAGACCTGTATTCGAGCTGACGGCCAGCGATTGAGCCGAGTACGGTGAGACCAGTACTCGAGCTGACGGTCAGCAATTGAGCGGCATACGGTGAGATCTGTATCCGTGCTGATGGGTGACGAGCCCTTTGTGATGCCTTCGCTATGCCCCTCAAACCATAATATCGTATGAGATTAACTAGGATTGATGTAACATCCCGGATTTTTGCCAACCTGGGATTAGATGTCCTTAGGCAATGGGTTGCTCCTAACACCTTATTATTTCGTCAGAACTGAACCCCACAGTCTAAAATCGCTTCGGAACCCATTTCCTTCACAAATCCCACTCTTCACTACCTTGTGCTTTCAATTTTTCAAAGCACTTTCGCTCTAGACACTTACTTAAACTAGCTAAGTAGTAAAACTTGGATCACTTTATATACAAACTACAAAGGCCTAAGTACCATCTCAACCAGAAAACAATTAGGATTAAATCCTTTAGAAATTTAACGAAGTTAACTAAGTGCAAAACTCGATTAGCCATGAAATCCGTTGGGATCGCTTTAAATACGATCTGCAAGACCCAAAACTTGCAGCATCATTGACGCTAGGTTACCCTAAAGTTTAGAACCAAACTCTTTTCCCGGCTACTCTCGGGAATGACTTGAAACTTCATATTAGGTCTAGACCGCACATCGGAAGTCCGATTAACACGAAGTTAAGGAACTAGGACCGCCTCGCTGGGCTTGACAACCATCTCAAAAATCAGGTCCAGCCGATGTCCCACGGCCATTCATTTGGATCCGGAGCGAGGGAGTGTGAAAAACACTATTCCCATTCCAAAATAAATATCAGGAATAGTGATCTGGCACCATTCGCTTGCGCATCAGTATTAAGCAACCAGACCGTCAGAATCAGACCAAATTACACCCTCGGATCAGGAAAAATTTCAGGAACATTTACATGTACTTGGAATTTCGGATCGTGGCCCACTGACCGTTGAACTGAAAGTGGTCCGCCACGTGCGATCTGGGAATCCGATCGAGTCGAAAACGTAATCCCACATAGATCCATGTGTGGTGAGCTTAAGTCTAACGTTTGACTCAAGGAGGGCCACCAGAACCTCTCTTTTGAGCTGGAAAAGTTACGAAATACCTATATTAGCAGTAACCCTTGAACAGGAGTCTATTTCGGTGAGTTTTGAGACTATATAAGGACCTTAAACCCTCTCTCATGGCAGCCATACGAATTTGGGATTTGAGAGAGGGAAAAGAGAGAAAGTGAGGGAGAAGTGGGAGGATCTCCCTACTATCGTTCCCTGCCACCACACGGGCTGTACCATCCCTTTCTTGACGCTTTTCCCGGCGTTTCCGGCGTCGTTTCTAGGTAAGAAACCCTAACCCTAATCTGTTTTGGAGTTTAGACTGTCGTAGGTTGTGAAATAGCTAACCTATTTCGTTCTATAGGTTGCCAAACTGCCGAATACGGAAGCTTAGCAAACCTATCGATTCCGTTGCGATTCTACGACAAAAGGTGCGGACTTTAGGTGTATAGGTTATGGTTTTCAACGCTTTCAATGTCAGATAATGATAGATTCATGATCTACATGCAATTGCACATGTACAAAGTGCTGTCTGTTTTTCGTTTCGATTAAAGTTGAAAAATATGGAATTCTACATACTTTAGGTATTTGTAGAAAGTACGGTATACATATATTTTTTGGAAATGTGTTTGACATGTTTATTTGTTATATGGATATACGATATATGGATAAAATACTTATTTGGCAAAAGGATTCGTCTAAATACATGTTTTACTTATATACACTATGTATGTTGAAATTGCGTATTCTAGAAAATACTGTATACATATAAATTTTGGAGATGTATTTATCATGATTATTTGTTGTAGTAATATATTATACATGGATAAAATACTCGTTTGGCTAAAGGATAGCCCTAATACATGTTTTACTAACATACACCATGTATGTTGTAATAGTGTATTCTAAGTGTTTGTGGAAATGGCTGAATGAGTATAGAATTCTCATTCGTGCTCGCCATGACTAATTGTCATGGATTCATGATTGATGTATTGGCGATACCCCCTTTGACGAAAGGATTTGCCCTAAGTCACGCCACGGCCAATATACACTATATATGCTGAAATGTGTGGCCCAAGTGTTTGTGGAAATGACTGAATGGATATGGAACTTGGATTCCTGCTTGCCATGGCTATACGTCGTGGGTGTACGCGTGTTATGATTGGGGCAACTCCCTAGTGAAAGGATTTGGCCTAATGCCTATGTGATCGACATTTGTCGTGTATGTTGATGTATGTTTGTTTAAGTGTTTCTTGAAATGTCTGAATGAGTAGTAGTTAGCAAATTGTAAAGTATAAGGGTGTTGAGATATGATTCTCAACCTCTTTTAACTATGTGTATGATCTCCTTTGATAGTTGTGTGATTAGGAATTGAACATGTACAAACGCATGCTTGTGTTGTGATTCATAACATGCTCAACTGCTTTATGATTTTAACTATGTAATGCATATGTTTAAATTTATATTTACGTTGTATGATCCGTCATGGGTGATGGGGGAGCGGAGCAACGAGTGCGTGCAACAGCCCTGGCAGCCCTAAACGGATAATACCAGACCTTGACTGTATGAGTTGAATCTTGATCCATTGCTGCTTTGTCTATCTGCAACTGATTGTGTTTGGGGCTATGATTATGGCCCAGGCAATCGGTAACGAGATTGAACTCGTTGCTGAGATTCATTTGCCGCGTGGGATGTGTTCGACGAACTCGAGTCGTGCGTTGCCTATCGACAGTGGCTAGGCCACACGAAGTTGTTTATGCACTTCATATCGTGCAGCTCAACGGGCGATCGTGCTAGTCGAGCTCGTCAAGTAACCCGATCTGCCTTATGCATGTTCACCCTGTTTGGACGCTACTGCTTGAACCTAGGGTACCAAACTTACCAGTGAAACCCCCTTTTTAACCATGGTACCTCGATCCGCTAAGACGCATGAGCCGGGCATGGTGGTATGGGACACCGTGGTCGAGCTGTCGGCCTACGCTGGGGCCATGTGCCTCCCCGTAGTGACCATTGCGCAACCAACTCGTGAGCCGAATATGGTGGTATGGGACACTGTATTCGAGCTGTCGATACTTACGGCGAGAGCCGAGTACGGTGAGACCTGTACTCGTGCTGACGGGCGACGAGTCCTCCGTAGTATCTTCGAGTATACTCCAAGGGTCTGTGATTGGCGACGAGTCTTTCACAGCGACTAGAGTATGAGTGGAGCCGAGTACGGTGAGACCTGTACTCGAGCTGATGGCTAGTGATTGAGCCGAGTATGGTGAGACCTGTACTCGAGCTGACGGTCAGCAATTGAGCCGCATACGGTGAGATCTGTATCCGTGCTGACGGGTGACGAGCCCTTTGTGATGCCTTCGCTAAGCCTCTCAAACCATAATATCGTATGAGATTAACTAGGATTGACGACCCTAGAATGGATCATGTTTGGGAATTATACAAGGGAGGTACCTTAGTTTCCCAATACTGCTGTTTGAAATGGACTAATAATAACTTGGTAATCATGATCATCATCGCACCGCATGTGCTTAGTAGATATGGCGCACTGAGGGAGTTAAGCATTCGCGAACGTAAGATGATGTCGCATGAGGGTGGTTTGGCAAGGGCATACAGCATCATGTCATTTCATTCTTGCATTTAATAAGAGTAGTTAGAATTGTTTGATTTGTACTGCTTTATCATTATTGCTTGATTGAATTGATAACATGTTAACCTATGCTTTACTGTTCCACTGAGTTGATCACTCACTCCTACGTTACGGGACGGTGTTGTACACACCAACCAGATTTGTTGAGTTTCAGGTGATGGCGATGTTTGTGAAGCAGAGCTGGACTACTTCTATGATGATAGGAGGAGTTCTCCTATCTGTATCTCTCTGACGGGTCAATGAAGACCTGATAGTGTATTGACGGGGCTATGGTACTTGGGATAAGAGACATTACACTTCCTCACATTTGGTATATTTTAGAACTGCACTTGTATTTATTTAACCTGGTAATGTTATCACACTCTGGAGACTCATCATAGGTTATATATTTTATCTATCTATCACAGTCTTCCGCTTGCAAATTAACTGTCTCTGGAGTATGATATGCTGTTTTGGCTTAATCTCACTCATGTTCAATGCACGAATACAGTCAACATTCAATCATCATTCATTTTGTTGCATAAGTGATGTTCTGGAACTCGGGAGTTGAGTTTATGCTCGACCCCCGATTTTCAGGGCGTTACAATTGACGACCCTAGAATGAATCATGTTTGAGAATGATATAAGGGAGGTACCTTAGTTTCCCAATACTACTGTTTGAAATGGACTAATAATAACTCGGTAATCATGCTCATCATCGCACTGCATGTGCCTAGTAGATGTGGAGCACTGAGGGAGCTATGCATTCACGAACGTAAGATGATGTCGCATTAGGGTGGTTTGGCAAGGGCATACATCATCATGTCATTTCATACTTGCATTTAATAAGAGTAGTTAAACTTGTTTGATTGTACTGCTTTATCATTATTGCTTGACTGAGTTGATAACATGTTAACCTATGCTTTACTGTTCCACTGAGTTGATCACTCACTCCCACGTTACGGGATGGTGTTGTACACACCAACCAGATTTGTTGAGTTTCAGGTGATGGCGATGCTTGTGAAGCAGAGCCGGACTACTTCTATGATGATAGGAGGAGTTCTCCTACATGTAAATCTCTGACAGGTCTATGAAGACCTGGTATTGTATTGACGGGGCTACGGTACTTGGGATAGGAGACATTACACTTCCTCACATTTGGTATATTTTAGAACTGTACTTGTAATTATTTAACCTGGTAATGTTATCACACTCTGGAGACTCATCATAGTTTATATATTTTACCTATCTATCACAGTCTTCCGCTTGCAAATTTAACTGTCTCTGGAGTATGATATGTTGTTTTGGCTTAATCTCACTCATGTTCAATGCACGAATACAGTCAACATTCAATCATCATTCATTTTGTTGCATAAGTGATGTTCTGGAACTCGGGAGTTGAGTTTATGCTCGACCTCTGATTTTCAGGGTGTTACAAGTTGGTATCAAAGCATGATTTGGATTAAACCGGACCTGGGTTGTGGTCACACGACGCACTATGACTCACTCTGACTTAAGAGGGAGCGACGGAACATAGAAACAGTCATAGGTATTCCGATTTCGCCAATCGGCGAAGTTCACTAAAGTCGAACGCCGAAATCGAGTCCGTATTCAACCATGGTCGCACGGGTCGACCTTAAAACATTCCTAGACCGTCTATAGATGCTTCTAGATTACAATCCACCTCACCCCAACCGTTGAAATTTGGTAGAATACGGGATAAGAGTGATGATGATAACTACTCTGAATCCTCGGAGCTTCTCTGGACTCCTCACAAAGACTTCCCGAATCCATGAGGAAAGAAAGCAGACAATATAAATAAATTCTAATACATTCGAAATTGATTAATGAATTCATAAAAATGAGTTCACAGCCCTTTAAATAGGGATACCAAGTAATGAGAATGAAATCAGAAACAAACTACAACTAAAACTCCTAGAAGTTGTGACTTACTATAAGGTCGTGATGTCTACAAGTGTGCAAGGTTCTCAGCCAAAAATAGTAAGTGTCCTATTTGGCTTCACCAAACCGTCCTCCTAATTATTCCAGGCTCTTTTCACAATGAGCGCAACTCCTAAAGCCCAACAGATGAAGAGTAATTAAACTAAAACTATTATTTTAGTAAAACGAAATTGAAACAGGGAAACGACCATCAATCGGAGGTTTTTTTCGCAATTCTGGGCTACGCAACCCAGCATTGCTGGGTTGGTTGGCTTCATTAGCTCGTTCTACCCCAAATTCATATATTTTATGTCAGATAACTCTTTTTGGATTGCAAGATATGTCCATTTTATCCCGAATTACCCGAAATGGAGTCGGGGGGCCACACGAGGCAATCCGGGGAGGAACCAAGTGGACCCAGGGTGCATTTGGTACCTTGGGGGGTTGGAGAACATCACCCAACCACGGCGGCAGCTCACCGGGCAAAGCGGACCATGGTGGAACCGCGGTCAGGTTGGCCCGCTCGGGTTGGGCCGGGTCTGGTCATGGTCGGCCCGACCCCTGGGCTTGTGTGATGCGTGCGAAATTGTGGGGGGACCCCTATTTCACGTCGTTTTGCCCCCCTCTTTCTCAAACGCCCCTCCAATCTCTCTTTTCCTCATATTCTTGCTATTTTCTCTTCAAATCGCCACTCCAATCATCTCATTTCCCATTTTCGGTCATCACCCACTCCCTTCCATCGTTTACAGCCACACCTACCTTCTACCCTTTCCGTTTCCCTCATTTGGACTCCCACGCCCCCTTGAAGCTCTAAAATCGTGCAAGCTCCCTAAGCCATCCTACTTTTCCATTTTCCTTCTCCATTCGCTGTCTTTGGGGCCTTTACAACATCTGTTGAGGCTCACATCTGTGGAGAACCAAACCTCCAGCCCTTTCTCTCTCTCTCTCCATCACTTTTCATTCACTTTTCCATGGCTCTATCCGAGCCTAGTTCGGCCACCTTCGCGGATGTCTAGCTATCCACACTATTGTTTGAAGTTTGCATGGGTTACCGTCTTTAGATGTTTATGCTTTCATGATTGATGGGTGTAGTAGTTGGTACGATGTTCTAGATGTGTGAGGACGTTTAGGGCCTGTTCGACAAACTGCATTAGGTGAGTTTCAGGTGGATAGAATTGTATAAGTAATAATAAATGTACGTGTAGGGTATGGCCCCTAGATTGGTTGTATCCCATGTTTTCCGACATCATGTTTAGAATGTACGTAATTAAAAGTAAATCCCAGAATTTTTCGTTCCAAGTACACTTAGAAATTCATTATCTTGGGATTTGGAAATTCCATCTCACACTTTCCGACACAAGGCTCATTTTCCAAAGCCTATACCAATCATTTTGATCCCCACCCACCCTCCTACCAACCATGTCACTCCCAATCCTGAGGTAGGATTAGTAATGCGGTCTCATTCAATACAACTTAAGACCACTTGCCAAATAGTGTTGAAGTGATAAGGTCCCTTGATATACATTAACCCACCACACTCTGATAGCTTAAGCTTTTAGAGTAAATGGTTGTTTGACAAATATGACCCTTAGAGTTTTGGACCTAGGGCGGTACTCCTAGTTTTTGACAGACCTGACCGTATAGGAAATCCAACAAATTAATAATGTAAACCCCAGGATCTTCTTAGCTAGTATGAACATGCGTGAAATGCTCGTGCGTAGTTAAATTCGAGTTCTGGCAACCCAATTCCAATCAGACAACTTTGACCCTAGGCGATAAAACAATTTCTTTATTTAGAAAGGGTATAAAATCATCTGGTGTATAAGCATAGACTTTAGATTACAACTAGTGGATTACCGTTGCTCATAAGTTGAGCCTAGGCTGCTGATTAGACTAAGAAATGTAAACGACTAACAATGCTAAGATAATTGAGTGATAGACACAGTTAGTTTGCTTGAATAGGTTGGAGCGAGACCCCGTTCCGTTGTTGAATCCCCTTAATACTTTAGGCTTCCTTAGTAACTCTTAGGGAGCTTGTTTGACGTAGAAACTATTCACGATTAGAGAAAACCTATATATCCCTTGGATTCAATGTTGGGTCCAATCAATACATCCCTTAGAATTTCCTTCTCAAGGACTTAGTACAATCGGGAACACGGAGTAGAGAAGCTACATATAAGTGATGTATTCGCGGTTTGAATCGAATTCTCAATCCTGGTAGTGACCAATGAACCCTATGCTCTGATCACGCAGAAGGTCGGGATCGACTAGGATTAAGAAATGATATGGCAACTTTCTGTTCTGGCTAGGCAGGAGGTCCATGTATCTGACTCAGACCCACTACACAACATTCCTTCCGTGTTGGCCCGATCACTTACAACTAAAAGTTTATAACTTCGTCTTCGAGAAGTACTAAGAACATATAACCAATAGAGATTTTCTTTTAGGCCCCAAGGAATTACCCAAATGGGCAACAATTAGTTAGGAATTAGATCTCAAATCGCATGCCACGTCGGCATACATATTGTTCTTATGAACGTAGAAAGATAGCCTGCCTGTTAAGCCAGACATCATTAAATAGGAGAAGTTTGGACCGCGACAAAACCCCTTGGTAGAATTAGGCATCTTGCCTCAAACTCACACTTGCCCCCGGCATCAACCACATTACCCATCATTTTTAGCTCCTCTCGATACCCATAGGTATCAATGCCATAGTACACATCATTGATGAAAGACAGACCAATGTATTTCCCATTTCATGTCAAGGATAGGTTATAAATTACACCTTGTTCCGATATACGGATCAGGACATAGCTCTTGAGCCTTGAGGGTGAAAATAAAATTTTAAGGGGGGTAGAACATTATGAGCCCAATCTAGTTAAGTCACCTAATACACCTCTTTGATCTGGGTGGCACAGTGGAAACGTGGTGGACCCTACCCCACTGGCCCAGGATCGAAACGGTGCTCGATGAATACGAACATTAGAGAAGCCCTAGCAAGTTCTACTATGAGAAACCGTTTTAGGATGATTTAGTAAGATTTGATTCACCCTTTCCTTGGACATAGATAATATCGAGGACTCTCTTAGACTAAGACCTAAAGGGCAACCTTAGAATAAACAATTTGAGCCTTTCAATGATGGACATTCCCTACGTTTCTAGAGTGATCGGACTACGGAGTTACTAAAATATACAACTGCGAAACATTCGCGGCTTAACCCAATTCTCAATCCTGGGTGACTACCAATGGACTCACTGCTTGGCCGAGCAGAAAACCAGGATCCACCAGGATTCGGAAGGGATACGATGAGCTTTCTACCCTGGCCTGGTAGATGATCGATGTATCGGGATTAAGCCCACCATAAACGTCTCTCCGTGTTGGTCAAACAATGAAAACAACTATCTTACTCTAGATAATTGGGAATTGTCGTCAAGACTCCAAATAGGTACAGAAATAAATGGTAGCAAACCATCAGGGTAAGAGAAATGGATAAAGAATTAAGTTTTAAGTAGGGTAGACTAACATGAACCAGCTGGTATATACCCTACCACGCGTAGAAACTTGGAATCAATAAGTCTTAGGCAAATGAAATAATAGAAATCTTTCCTTATTACCCTTAGCCAATTTCGGGGACGGAATTTTGTTTTAAGGGGGGTAGATTGTAACATCCCGGATTTTCCCCAACCTGGAATTAGACGTCCTTAAGAAATGTGTTGCTCCTAACACCTTATTAACTTGTCAGAACTGAATCCCACAGTCTAAAATCGCTCCTTAACCCATTTCCTTCACAAATCCCACCCTTCACCACCTTGCTCCTTAAATTTTCTAAGTACTTTTACCATAGACACTATCTTAAACTAGCTAAGTAGTATAACTTGGATCACTTTATATACAAACTACAAAGGCCTAGGTACCACCTCAGACAGAAATCTTATAGGACTAAATCCTTTAGAAATTAGGCGAGAATTAGCTAGTGCTAAACTAGAGTGCCTGTGAAATTAGCACCAATCGCTTTAAATACGATCTGCAAGACCCAAAACTTGTAGAATCATTGACGCTAGGTTACCGTAAAACTTAGGATCAATCTCATTACCCGGCTGCTCACGGGAGCATCTCGAAACTCCGTATCGGATCTGGACCGCACGTCGGAAGTCCGATTAACACGAAGTTAAGGAACTAGGACCGCCTCGCTGGGCTTGACAACCATCTCGGAAATCAAATCCAGATAGTGTCCCAGCGCTATTCGCTTGAGCTCGGAGTGAAGAGTGTGAGAAATGTGAAATTAATTCAAAATAAAATATCTTGAATAGTAATCTGGCACCACTCGCTTGCGGATCAGTATTAAGTAACCAGACCGTCAGAATCAGACCAAATTACACCCTCGGATCAGGACAAATTTCATACACATTTACATGTACTCGGAATCTCCGATCGAGATCCGCTGACCGTTGAACTGAAACTGGTCCGCCACGCGTGATCTGGAAATCCCACTGAAACGAAAACTTAATAGAATGTAGATCCAGCATTAGTGAGCTTAAGTCCGACCTTTGGCTCAAGGAGGCCCGCTAGAAAGCCTCTTTTGAGCTGAAACAATGCCGATTTGATTATAATGTAAGTATACCTTGAACATAAGTCTATTTTGGTGAATTTTTAGGCTATATAAGGACCTTAAACCCTCTCTCATGGTAGCCATACGAATTTGAGATTGAGAGAGAGAAAAGAGAGAGAAAGCATGGGAGCAGTGGGAGAATCTCCCTGCCACTCTTCCCTGCCGCTATTCGGGGTCCACCGCCTGATTCTCATCGCTTTCCCGGCGTTTCCGGCGTCATTTCTAGGTAAGAAACTCTAACCCTAATCTGTTTTGGGGTTTAGACAGTTGTAGGTTGTGAAATAGCTAACCTATTTCGTTCTATAGGTTGCCAAACTGCCGAATACGAAAGCTTAGCAAACCTATCGACTTCGTTACGATTCTACGACAAAAGGTGTGGACTTTAGGTGTATAGGTTATGGTTTTCAATGCTTTCAATGTCAGAGAATGATAGATTCATGATCTGCATGCACTTGCACATGTACAAAGTGCTGTCTGTTTTCCGTTTCGCTTAAAGATGAAAAATATGGAATTCTACATATTCTAGGTATTTGTAGAAAGTACGGTATACGTATATTTTTTGGAAATATGTTTGACATGTTTATTTGTTATATGGATATACGATATATGGATAAAATACTTATTTGGCAAAAGGATTCGCCTAAATACATGTTTTACTTATATACACTATGTATGTTGAAATTGCGTATTCTAGAAAATACTGTATACGTATAAATTTTGGAGATGTATTTATCATGATTATTTGTTGTAGTAATATATTATACATGGATAAAATACTCGCTTGGCTAAAGGATAGCCCTAATACATGTTTTGCTAACATACACCACGTATGTTGTAATAGTGTATTCTAAGTGTTTGTGAAAATGACTGAATGAGTATAGAATTCTCATTCGTGCTCGTCATGACTAAGTGTCATGGATTCATGATTGTTGTATTGGCAATACTCCTTTGACGAAAGGATTTGCCCTAAATCATGCCACAGCCAATATACACTATATATGTTAAAATGTGTGGCCCAAGTGTTTGTGGAAATGACTGAGTGAATATGGAACTTGGATTCCTGCTTGCCATGACTATCCGTCGTGGGTGTATGCGTGTTATGATTGGGGCAACTCCCTAATAAAAGGATTTGGCCAATGCATATGTGACCAACATATGTCATATATGTATTCTAAAGCGTTTGTTGAAATGTATAAATGAGTAGTAGTTAGTAAATTGTAATGTATAGGGGTGATGAGATATGATTCTCAACTCCTTTAACTATGTGTATGTTTTCTTTGAATAGCTGTGTGATTAGGAATTGATTATGTACAAACTCATGCTTGTGTTATGCTTCATAACATGCTCAACGGCCTTTATGATTTTATCTATGTAATGCATATGTTTAAATTCACATTTACGTTGTATGATCCGTCATGGGTGATGGGGGAGTGGAGCAACGAGTGCGTGCAACAGCCCTGGCAGCCCTAAACGGATAATACCAGACCTTGATTGTATGAGTTGAATCTTGATCCATTACTGCTTTATCTATCTTCAATTGATTATGTTTGGGGCTATGATTATAGTCTAGACAATCGGTACCATAATTGAATTCGTGGCTGTGATTCATTTGCCACGTGAGATGTGTTCGACAAACCCGAGTCGTACTTCGGTTGACGATAGTGGTTGACCACGCGAAGTGCTTATGCACTTCATGTCATTCAACTTGTTGTGCGCTCGAGCTAGCCAAGCTCGTCAAGTAACCCGATCTGTCTTATGTATGTTCACCATGTTTGGACGCTACTGCTTGAACCTAGGGTACCAAACTTACCAGTGAAATCCCTTTTAACCATGGTACCTCGATCCGCTAAGACTCATGAGCTGGGCTTGGTGTTATGGGATACCGTGGTCGAGCTGTCGGCCTACGCTGAGGCCACATGCCTCCCCGTAGTGACCATTGAGCAACCAAACTCGTGAGCCGAATACGGTGGTATGGGACACTGTATTCGAGCTGTCGATACTTACGGCGAGAGCCGAGTACAGTGAGACCTGTACTCGTGCTGACGGGCGACGAGTCCTCTGTAGTATCTTCGAGTGTACTCCGAGGTCTGTGATTGGCGACGAGCCCTTCACAGCAACTAGAGTATGAGTTGAGCCGCGTACGGTGAGACCTGTATTCGAGCTGACGGTCAGCGATTGAGCCGAGTACGGTGAGACCTGTACTCGAGCTAACGGTCAGCAATTGAGCCGCATACGGTGAGATCTGTATCCGTGCTGACGGGTGACGAGCCCTTTGTGATGCCTTCGCTATGCCTCTCAAACCATAATATCGTATGAGATTAACTAGGATTGACGACCCTAGAATGGATCATGTTTGGGAATGATACAAGGGAGGTACCTTAGTTTCCCAATACTACTGTTTGAAATGGACTAATAATAACTCGGTAATCATGCTCATCATCGCACCGCATGTGCCTAGTAGATGTGGAGCACTGAGGGAGGTATGCATTCGCGAACGTAAGATGATGTCGCATGAGGGTGGTTTGGCACGGGCATACATCATCATGTCATTTCATACTTGCATTTAATAAGAGTAGTTAAACTTGTTTGATTGTACTGCTTTATCATTATTGCTTGATTGAGTTGATAACATGTTAACCTATGCTTTACTGTTCCACTGAGTTGATCACTCACTCCCACGTTACGGGACGGTGTTGTACACACCAACCAGATTTGTTGAGTTTCAGGTGATGGCGATGCTTGTGAAGCAGAGCCGAACTACTTCTATGATGATAGGAGGAGTTCTCCTACATGTAAATCTCTGACAGGTCTATGAAGACCTGGTATTGTATTGACGGGGCTACGGTACTTGGGATAGGAGACATTACACTTCCTCACGTTTGGTATATTTTAGAACTGTACTTGTAATTATTTAACCTGGTAATGTTATCACACTCTGGAGACTCATCATAGTTTATATATTTTACCTATCTATCACAGTCTTCCGCTTGCAAATTTAACTGTCTCTGGAGTATGATATGCTGTTTTGGATTAATCTCACTCATGTTCAATGCACGAATACAGTCAACATTCAATCATCATTCATTTTGTTGCGTAAGTGATGTTCTGGAACTCGGGAGTTGAGTTTATGCTCGACCCCCGATTTTCGGGGCGTTACATTTGGACTTTAATTTGCATGGTCATTAATGATATTGTTAATGGGAATCATCGATAAACAAATTTATAAAATGAATTAGTTATAAATTTTAGGGATATTACAATGGCAAATATTATATCAATTTATCTAATGATGCCCACGGTGAATAGTAATACTTATAATTCCCAAAACAGTTATTAACATTAACTGTGTACTTAATATTAGTCAACGTCGCCCTGATAATCATTGGGATGAACAGAAATAGTATGCTCTAACATTAATAATAATACCTTAAGAATGACGAGCAAAACACTAATAATTTAATGATAATATATATATATATATATATATATATATATGTATGTATGTATGTATGTATACATATGCACATATATTAAATAATACAAGTATAGACAATTACTAATGGTTAATCATATCTATCCTAAAAATCCCAAAACATGTTAATAATGACAATTAAAGTAATTAAATCTGAAAAGAAAATATAGGCTCACCTAGTCGACTCAGTTCGAGTCGAGTTGACTCGGCTCCAGACAAACATCCAAAAACCCAACTCTCTTTTATTTTTCCCTTTTCTTCTTCTCCATTTTCATTTCTCCTTACTGGAACTCCAGCAACATCTGGGTCAGCCCAAATCAGACTCGACCCAACTGGACTCGGCTCCAGCCAAGTCGACCCGGTTGGCTGAACCGGAACGTGGTGCACCTGCACCACCATAACTCTCTCTCCATTTCTCTTCCTTCTTCCATCTTTCCCTCTCTCTTTCCTCCTGTAAATGTTGGAACGCCCAGTAACGCTCGAACCAGCACACCAGCAGGGTCCTAGGCCTAACCCAAGCTCAACTGAACCCAACCCGAACTCGAACCGAGTCCAGGTGTTGCACAACGGCAGCGGACTGGTGCAGTCGTACCACTCACCCCTCCATTCTTTCTGATTTCGTTTCTTTCTTCTTCTCCATTCTTCTTTCCCTCTCTTTCTTCTAGAATGGCCTGAACCGAGCCAGGACTCGGCCCGAACCTACTACATCTCGAGCTGTTGCAGCAGCAGCGAGTGCAACAGTTGCCACACCACTCTCTCTCATTCTCTCCCTTTTCTTCCCTCTCCCAATTTCTTTCTCTCCCAACACCATCACCAGATGGTGAAAGCCCGAAAAAGGCATCACGAGCTATGTCTGTCTCAGTTTGGAATGGCGGTGAAAATGGTGGGCTCTAATGGCAGACTCCCAACCACAGTTTCTTTCTTAAATTCGACCGCAAGGGAGGGTTTCTAGGGGTGTAATGGAGCTTAGGGGATAGTAAGAGTGGAGCTCTAACAACATTTTCTTGGTGGGTTTGAAGGTAGGATGGAAACGGCATTTTTTCTAGGATTTTTAAGAGAGACCGATGGAGAGGCGTTTTCTCTCCTTTTTCTTATAAGAAAACCGGCTTCTCTAGGCCGTCGGATGAGTATGAAAGGCTGGGATTTAATCCCTGCGTCCGTTTCTCTTGAAACAGCGATACCAAGGTGGATTTTGGTGTCGATTTTCCATAGGAACCCTAGCTCACGTGAGAAATCAATGGACGTCTAGGATCCGTCTCAGTGAAGGGCTGGGATTGGAGGATGTCTCCCACCGCACGGATCGCTGAGTTGGCTGGGAGAGGGCAGTTTCTATTTTTGAAAACTAGTGTTTGTAAGGTCCATTTATGCTGGTCCTCGTGTGTCCACTTGTGCGCATTTTCGTGTGGAATGGCCAGGGTTTTGGTCAGCCCCTAGCTACGTACGAGATGGACGGATCAGATCACCCGTTTGATCATCGATGGTGGGCCATAGGGCGTCCCAAATGGACATTGTCCGTCGGCCGCTGGAACTCAGAGAAAGAGAGGAAACCTTCCTCTTCGGGAGAGCGCGGGTCAGACGTCTCTGACCGGGTTTGGCGGTTCGGTGCACCTCAAGTGCACCACCTATGGTGTACACGAAATGGTTTTGGGGCCCACCGTGATGTTTTGTGAGAAATCCACTTCGTCTATCTTACTCCATGGGCCTAAATGGGTCCCTATGCTAAAGATCAAGCATATCTAAGATCTAGGTGGGCCATACTAACAAAACTAAGGTCTTTTAGGACCGATTGCATTGATCCGATGGTCGGATTGCATCCAGACCCATGATCAACGGTTGGAAAGGTCCAAGGGGCCATCCATAACGATTTCATCCTATATTATTAGCCGATACCAATATTAGTATAATTTTTGTTATTTTCGTATATCACTTATAATTACAATGTTTAAAATTTCATACATACATGTAAATATAATTTTAATATTAGCATACTACAAGTTACATGCTGTTGTTCATACATTCGTTAATATATATAATTCACAATACACAATATCGTATTAAGATTATATTTGTATTTGATAACATTGTTAGATAACATACAATCCTATTAATAATCTTTCGTATACATATTTACAACTGATATTTAGTACTACATTAATATTTATAGTTCAATTGTACATTAAAAAATTATCACCCGTTATATCTATTTAATATAATATTATTTCATAATATTTTATATATGTTAGTTATATACATATTACTCTACCACAACACATTTTTATACATTGTTTACACGATAAATAAATTATCAATTACATCCATGACCCTTTTGATCAATGTTTGTGTAAATCTTACCATATAACCACTATATATATATATATATATATATATATATATGTTCATGAAATATTACCGATGATTTGATTCTTTCGTTGAAGTGATTGAGATCTTAAAACAAACGTCCCTGGCCCATTGTGAAAGTCACTCGAATGGATGGCTTGATGTACGAATGAATGTTATACAAGACGGTTAAGATGAATAGGTCGAGGATTTCTAGGTGTCGGTGTGCATGGATGACTATGTGTGTTTCTACACATGTACGTGGAAACAAATTTAGACTTCCCTGGTGGCACCCAAGTATGCAAAAGTACGAGGTGTTACAATCTACCCCCTTAATAGAAATCTCGTCCCGAGATTTGTTATGTGTATCCCTAAGTGTTAACATTACAATCAGTAATTTCATTTTAATAGTGCATTCTATTTCTCACTTGTGCAATCACGTCCTACGCTGTTAACAAGCCATATTTAAATGTACTACATCCCTAAGTATCAAGTCTAGCATATCAATTTCTACTAAAGATTTGGAACTGTCCTATCATTAACCACTTCTAGGGATTTTTTTTCCTACATCAAATGTCCTATCGTATCCACTACGACTTAGGCGACCACTAAATATAATGTTTTACATTTCTCTTTATTTTCTTTTACTTTTAATGATAATCCCCAATGTCTAAAGTACAATACAATCACTACGAGTTAGGCGACCACTAAATATAATGTTTTACATTTCTCTTTATTTTCTTTTACTTTTAATGATAATCCTCAACGTCCAAAGTACAATACAAATTTCTGGTTTTCAGCGTTTGAGTTGTCACGAATAGATGGTTGTAGTAGGTTTGAGCCCGATACAACGATCCTTTGCCTACGTAAAACAGAGGTTTTCTGCATCAATTCACAATCCTGTTAAATCTCGATCCTTTGCTTGATCAGGGCATTGAGATCGTTGAGATTTGTTGGGACTTAGAACTTTGAGCCAAACCACGTAAACTTCTTTTAAGTGTGGTTCCATCAACTCGCAACCTCAATTATTCTACACTCCTGGGGAATATCATGTAGTCTTATTTTCTCATAACGGATAAGACCACGTGGCCCATTACGCTTCCAATGCATACTCTAATTCCTTAATGTACTAATCGAAAATTCCAGAATCAAGATTTCTACCTAAAATTTGAGTCAGAAATTTCTAAGCTCACTTAGAATTTCAAATCTAATTCCAACATGCGCAGCCTAGGGTTGAAAACTTATCCAAAATCCCATAACTTCACTTCTAATTAATTTCATGTGCTAGAATTTGTAGGAAACATCGATTCTAAGTAAAGAGATGTGTTAAGGCATCCAAATTACATTTCCCATTGCAATTTCTTTGTTTAGGGAGTGTTTATGTCCAACCTAATGTACAACGTGGAATTTTCCCACAACGCCTAGGTTCATTGCATGGGCTGAATATTGGAACAATGTAATTTCTAACTAGTAGAGTCTTAGTAGATTCAGATCTTTAATTTCTAATTTTATTTTATTTTATTTTATTTTGAAGGTCAAGTGTAAGGAATATCCTTACATAGTCATATGTACATCATAATGAGTGTTTGGTATGCACTTAATTTCTAAGTCCAAACAACTGTTTTGATGGGTTACAAGGGAACTGAAGTTTCTGTCTCTAAGTTCAAATGACTAAGCTAAAAATGTTCAAGGGAATAAAGTTCAATTCTAAATTTAATGACTAAATCTAAAATTCTCAAGGGAACCTAAAGTCTTAAGTTGCTATGTTCTCCACCTCCCCTAATCTCAATGGAAATTCATACAAGTTTCAAGGGCCAACCTAATAATTTCTAAGGATTCCTACCTGAGTTTAAAGTCTAAAGGTTTAGTTTCTAATTTCAATCAACTAATCTGAAAACTTCAATGGATCCTAGGTTCTTTTCTAAGTCTTGTTCCTAAATTCAGACAACTATACTGATAGTTCACAAGGGAAGCAAAATTTTGTTTCTAAGTTTCAAATAGTTGTTCTAGTGGTTTGTACGGGAACCAAAATCTTTATCCCAAGTTCAAATGACCGATCCTAAAATTTCCAAGGGACTTAAGTCCAAATCATGATTTCCAAGATCATCCAAACAACTCTCTTAGGAATCTGAAATATTGAGTATGTATGTTTTTCAAGGGAACCCAAGGTCATTTCTGAGTTCTATAACCATCCAGATACAAATCTCTATGGGGCCTAAAATTTGAGTTCTTATATTCTCGATTCCTCCTAGCTAGAAGCAAAATCCACATAAATCCAAATGGATATCCTAAAAATTTTCTAAGGGGCCCTAAGTTTTGTCTCTAAGATTCAGACGATAATTCTGGTAGTTTTCAGGGAACTAAATTTTGTTTCTAAGTTCAAATAACCAAACCTAAAATGTTTTAAGGGACTTAAGTCCATTTCTAGGTTCTACAATTACTTAAATAATTCACTAGGGAACCTAACATTTGAGTTTCTACATTCTCATTTCTTCTAAGTCTAAGGGAAGTTCACCTAAGTTCAAATTTCAAATTTCAAACATCCTAACTTGAGACATTTAAGGCTTGTATAAAATCATTTCCCAAGGCCAAGTTTGTCCAAACTATGCTCTGATACTAACTCTAACGCCCCGAATTTTCAGGACCCGAGTACACGACCTGTTTCCCAAAAACCCGAGTGTTAACCTTAAAGGATGGTCAAATATATATTTTTTTTTTTCTTCTTTTATCAGAGTAAGCAGATGAGCGTAGAATGGACAAGTAAGCATAAAGGAAAGTCTTCATTTACATTTAGGATATACAAGAAGATGCCCATAATGACTTATACAAACCAATGTCCCCATTCTTACAATTACAAAATGAAATAATATTACATGTGAAATAAAGTAAATTACAGCAAATTTGAGATATGAAATCCTGTAGCAACTCTTAGCAATCACAATCATGCATCCCTGTCAAATGTAGCTTGCTCCTTGATAATATAAACATGAATTTCATCTGGGCCACCTGTGCTATGTAACGACTCGAAAAATCCCGTACAATGGCCCGAGTACCACCTCGACCAAAAATCACTTAGGATTAAATCCTTTAGAAATTTAACTAAGTACTAAACTAGATTAGCTATGAAATCCATTTGAATCGCTTTAAATACGATCTATAAGACCTAAAACTTTTAGAATCATTGACGCTAGGTTACCCTAAAATCTAGGATCAAACTCATTACCCGACTGCTCTCGGGAGCACATGGAAACTCTGTATCAGATCTGGACTGCACATCGGGAGTCCGAATAATACGAAGTTATAGATTTAGGACCGCCTCGTTGGGCTTGACAACCATCTCGAAAATCAAATCCAGACAGTGTCCCACGATCGTTCGCTTGAGTTCGGAGCGAAGAGTGTGAGAACACTTGTTTTTCTTTACAAATAAATATCTCAAATAGTAATCTGAGACTTGTTACTTGCGAACATTTTGTAAGTAACCAGACCTTCAGAATCTGACCCAAATACACCCTCGGATCGGAAAAAATTTCATAAACATTTCCATGTACTTGGAATTTCATATTGAAATCCGCTGACCGTTGAACTGAAACTGGTCCGCCACCCGTGATCTGGGAATCCAACTGAAACGAAAACTTAACTCTACCTAGATCCAGAGTCTGTGAGCTTAAGTCTAACTTTTGGCTTAAGGGGGGCCGCCAAAAGTCCTTCGTTGAGCTGGGACAAGCTCACTATGGTTATAACCTAAGTGTACCTTGACCATAAGTCTATTTTGGAGTGATTTTAGGCTATATAAGGACCTTAGAACCCTCTCTCATTCAGCCATATGAATTTGAGAGAAACCCTAGGAGAGAGAAGTGAGAAAAGAGAGAGAAAGTGTGAGAGAAGTGGGAGAACCTCCCTACTATTATCCCCTGCCATTCTACAAGCTTAACCACACAAGTCTAGCCGCTTTCCCGGTGAATCCGACTTCATTTCTAGGTAAGAAACCCTAACCCTAATATGTTTTGAGGTTGTGATGGTTGTAGGTTATGAAATAGCTAACCTATTTCATTCTCTAGGTTACCAAACTGCCGAATATGGAAGCTTAGCAAACCTATCAGATTCGTTACAATTCTACGATAAAAGGTGAGGACTTTAGGTGTATAGGTTATGGTTTTCAACACTTTCAATGTCAGATAATGATAGATTCATGATCTGCATGCAATTACACATGTACAAAGTGCTGACTGTTTTCTGTTTCGATTAGATATGAAGAATATGGAATTTTACATATTCTAGGTATTTGTAGAAAGTACCGTATACGTATAAATTTTGGAAATGTGTTTGCCATGATTATTTGCTGTATGAACAAATTATATATGTGTAAAATACTTGTTTGGCGAAAGGACTTGCCCTAATATATGTTTTGCTAATATACACTATGTATGTTAAAATAGTGTATTCCAAGTGTTTGTGAAAATGCTTGTGAGAGTAAGTGCTTGGCTGATGGTGCCTTAGGTAGGTGTTGAGATGGGATTCTCAACTACCTTAGGGACGTATATGATTTCCTCCATGTTGGTTGTTTAATTTAACCGCTTACTTATGAAATATATGTGTTTGTATTTTCTATTTATATGGTGCTTTATAATATGCTTTATAACATGCTTTATGATATGCTTGTTAACATGCTTGAATTACATGTTTATTATGCTTTACTCCACATGCTCTGAATAAGGATTGATTGCGTTTGAGACTATGATTATAGTCCAGACAATCGGTACCAGACCTGACTTCATGGTTGAAATTCATTTCGCCACGTAGGATGTGTTTGACGAACCCAAGTCGTACTTCTGTTGGCGACAGTGGTTAGGCCATGCGAAGTGCTTATGCACTTCATG
Source organism: Magnolia officinalis (assembly GCA_021015155.1). Classification (NCBI taxonomy): domain Eukaryota; kingdom Viridiplantae; phylum Streptophyta; class Magnoliopsida; order Magnoliales; family Magnoliaceae; genus Magnolia; species Magnolia officinalis. The sequence continues at coordinate 3,426 of JAJHSJ010002787.1, read as the reverse complement.
TCGTTCAATTAATTGTGCGCTCGAGCTAGTCTGGCTCGTCAAGTAACCCGATATGTCTAATGTATGTTCACCATGTTTGGACGCTACTGCTTGAACCCAGGATACCAAACTTACCAGTGAAATCCCGTTAACCATGGTACCTCGATCCGCTAAGACTCATGAGCCGGGCATGGTGATATGGGACACCGTGGTCGAGCTGTCGGCCTACGTTGGGGCCACGTGCCTCCCCGAAGTGTCCATTGATCAACAAGACTCGTGAGCCGATTATGGTGGTATGGGACATTATATTCAAGCTGTCGGCCTACACTGATTGGTGAAGAGCCCTTTATAGTGACCTCGAGCATACTCTGAATTTGCGGTGAGGCGACGAGTTTTGCCACGATGTATAGAGTATGAACTAGGCCTCTGCGGCGGCCTATGCTACTGTCTCACTGCTGCTGTTGGGGCCTCGGTGGCTGAGGTGGCTGCGGTCGCTGCTGATGGGGCCGCTGCTGCTGTGCTGGAGGCTGCTGTTGTGGTCGCGGCTATCCTGGAGACTGTTGTGGCCATCTAGACTGCTGCAGATGAGGATGGGGGCACTCAGATATGTGGTGTCCAGAACCGCCACATCCAAAACATGTCCCGGGAAACAGCTGTTGTAGTGGCGCTAGAGGTGCTGCTGGTGCTGCTGGCGCTCTAGTAGGTGGATGACTCTTATATCTCTGTGGACGTCGATGCTGCTGAGAGTTATTGGACTGGGCTGGCCTCTTCCGGCCTCTCCTCTAATCTCGATTGATCTGAGATTAAGCCCACTCAGTCTCGTAGATCTGGGCCCTCCACACTACCGCCTGAAAGGTCGGGAGCTCGTGCCCAATAACACGGCCTCTAAGACAGAAACGTAAGCCGCTCTCGAAACGGCGGGCCTTCCGCCCCTCATCATCAACTAAATACGATACAAACCTCGATAGTGCCACGAAACGGGCCACGTACTGCGCCACGGACATATCCCCCTGTACTAGAGTCTCGAACTCTCGTGCCCTCGACGACGAATATGGTCGAGGAAGTACTGCTCCTCAAATCGATCGATAAAGTCCTCCTATGTCCAGACATAATCAGGTCCTGCGACGTGGGTAACGGAGGTCCACCAATGTTTGGCCTCGCCCTGGAAAAGGAATACTGCCAATCGGACTCGATGCTCAGTCGTACATGACAGTATCAAAGATCTTCTCCACATCGGAGTGTCATCTCTCAGCTGTAGTCGGATCTGGATCGCGCCGGAATCGCGGAGGATCAAGCTGTCGGAACTCTCAAAATAGGGCGCTCGCACGCTCCTGCTCAGCCTGAGCTGGAGAAACAACTGGGCGTCTGCCCTATCCTTGAAGCGTAGCAGTCACAGTCTGCAACATTTGCTGTAACTGCGAGGCACTCACAGGCACGGTCGGATCCGCACCGACATCAGGCGGAGGAACGACATCCTCAGGCAAGGGAGCAGGGATCTCTGGCGGTGGGACAGGAGGCACAGGTGGTAAAGCTGGAGCCTCGGGTGGTGGAGCGGGAGTAGAACGGGTCACCCTCCTGGGCGGCATGTCCTATAGGAAAAATAAGGACGTTAATCAACCTTGAGAATGGCACGTTAGGGAAGGCTTCGCACTCGGAACCTAATCGCCCTAAACTCATAACAAACATGTGATGCTGTTCTCAGTTATTCCCAAGTTATGCTCTGATACCAACTTCTGTCACGCCCCGAACTAGGAGACCAGGCTTATAAAATTCCCGATCACCGAATCCGGCGTTGACAGCCTCCGTAATACCCCATTCTCGGCTCCCGGCACCCATATACCAGGTTCTGATCCTAAGATGCTACAAGGAGGATTTCTGATAATCAATTTGATTCGAAATGAGCATAACCACAAGCATAACCCATGAACAATAACCACAAGAACACCATTACAAAATCCACTATGATAAAAAACTTTGAGTACAAGGCGTATGAAGGAAAATACAAGATACTGAAAATGACAAAAACTCCAAAAGCTCCGCTGCACGCTCCAATTGCGGCGAGACTACGACTGCGTCCTGGCATCACCTGCACGCATCAATCGTGCATAAGCTTTAGAAAGCTTAGAGGGTGGTGTAAGTGTGTGCGCAATATGAGCGTGCTCAGAATGCAAGGTCAGAGTAAAGCGGAAACAAGCTGATGAGTACATGAATACAGTCAGTCGTACCAAGGCTATGCGGTGCGAGATATGAATACTATCGGCCATGTCAAGGCCATACGATGCATAATGCAAGTCAAGCATGCCAATCCACATACCAATGCAACTGCTCACTAGAGCATCAAATAGTACGGTTCTCAGTCTGGATAATCACCGGGGTTCAGTACACTCCAAATGGCACTGTCTCTCTCCTAGCAGCACAGTCCAAGTGAGCGTAAGAAACCTCACTATCCGCCTGGCCAATAGTCTGCCAACATCTATCGGCAAGATTATAGCGAACCCATTTTCGAGCTGGTCAAACTTAGCCTAGTAATGCCCCCTGCTTTCGGGCGAGTAAGGCCACACCCCTTTCCAACCGACCACGACACAATGGGAGACGCGGCCTCATGGTATTCGGCCCTCGTGCGCTCATATATCCACTCGGGTCTCGACGTTCGAGTCATCCTCTGGTACCATCGGGCTCAGGGACTTTCACCCAGGGACATCTATGGCGCCCCAATTGCTTAGAACATGATTTTCGGTATCCAACTAGTCACCCACGGGGTGTCTGTTGCTAGGGCATATCACAATCACATAAATGCAAGTGCATGTATCACCCTATCAGTCATGCAACCATCCTGGGTGAGGCACGTGCTCATGTAGACAACTCCGCCTATCAAAGAGCCCGTAAACAGTCTGCTTGAAGGCATATGCTATGATCAGTCACTCTTCATACCAAGCATACATATGATGCGTATGATCATGAATCATGTATCTATATTAACATGTTATATAGGGATGGGCTTGTGCATAATGGATATGGGCCTAGATGGCCTACTCACTACAAGTATGGGCCTATTAGTGGACCTTAGGGAGAGTGACAGTGTGGACCATTTAACCAACATCGTCCATACAATGTGGACATCAAACCATCATTGCTCCCCAGGCATAGCCCAATAAGAGTCAACACATAAACCATGGTGAATCACATAACAAAGGGCCTCATGTACATCCTATTGGGCCTCGACTCATGGCCTCTAATACATCGAATGGGCCTAATCTCATGGGCCTTATGTATATATCAAGGTGGGCCTCAACAACGGCCATAAATACATCAATGTGGGCTCCATCACATGGGCCTCATATATGTACCAAGGTGGGTCTAATCACATGTGTCAAATGGGCCAATCCACCATTAAAATTCTTAAGGCCACCATAATATATATATATATACACAACCTATTATAAAATA
>JAJHSJ010001132.1:0-43308 GCA_021015155.1 Magnolia officinalis | reverse complement strand
GAAACGACCGTCGATCCAGGGGTTTCTTGCAATTTCGAGCATCGCAACCCCGCGTAGCTGGGTTGGTTGGCTAAAGTAGCTCGTTCTACACCAAAATCATATATTTTACGTCAGCTAACTCGTCCTGGATTGCGAGATACGCTCGATCTAAGGTCCAACGGTCCGGATCACTTCTGTCGTCGACCGGGCCTTTTCTGATCCATCTTTGCCATGAAACTGTCCGCGACCCGCTCTACATCAAAATCTAGTAAGAGATGAAAGAAAAATTACATGCCCAGTTCTTCTACAAGGACATAGAGATTTCTATGATTGACCTTGCGTGTTTCCGACAATTGCCTAGTTCAAGTGAGCAAAAAGCCGATGGCAGGTAGTCGCGACTAAGGCTGAGTTTGTACAACTCGCCCAAGATGGTGGAATACAAACTTTGCAAAAAGTTTATCGGGACAGAGTTTATGGATTTATACAATTTGACAAAAAAAAATATCCTGATCTGAAGCCCGTATCTTCAAGAATGAGCAATGTAAAAGAACTTGTCGGCTGCAACATATTACTATGGTCCTAACTACAAGGTGGTTGTAGCCGAAGTAGTGGTCAAGAAGTCATTTGTGTGTTCGGCGTTGGTTAGAACGGAAGCAATTGCACTGACCACACAGAAAACTAATAAGGTATATAGATTTGACATTACTCGAGCTGATGAAATCTTTGATATGATGTTGGTTTAAAAATTAATTAAAATTTCCATTAACCATAAAATAACCATGGTCGAAGAGTTAAAAAAGACCGAGTACTATAAGTAGCATGGAACTTGTTCACACTCTACTAATAATTACGTGATTTTCAGGAATATCATATAGGACAACATCGACCGAGGATTGTTGAAATTCCTTGAGAAAGAAAAGGAAGTGATTGTGATCGATATTATCTGTTTCCACCTAACCTAAAGATCAACATGGCCACAATCAATCTTCAAAAGCTGGTTCGACCATGACAGAAGGTTAACTTTGGGCATCATGACCACTAGGTTCTGGCACGATATCTCAGCAAGAGACCCTATATGCCTTGGCAGGCGGCCACAAGTGCAAAAACGTGGTTGATAGCAACACTACACATCAATTGTGAACCACACTTATGCAACGACACACTCTAGCTGACCAAGCTTATACAATAATATGATTAAATTTTTGCTGTGAAACACATTGGTAAATGATATTATCTTTAGTTTAATGCTTAGGTTCTCAAGCAAAAGGAGCCATCCTCGAGCTGCGAGAACCAAGGTGTTATAAGTTGGTATCAAATCAAGTTTCAGAAAAATCAGACCTTTGGGATGGGACAGATACAAACCTACGGTAACCAAAGGTTAGGATATTAGAAACTTGAATTTTAAGAAATTTTTCTAGAAGTAGGAAAATTTAGAAAACATAGTGATGCCAAATCTTTAACTTACTTGAAATTTTAGGTTAGTCACTTGAACTTGTAACCTTGCCATATGATTGGTTAAATTAGAACTGTCTCAGTGAATTGATCATTATTAGAGGAAGATGAAAATTCACTTTCCAGAACATTTTTCCTAATCCAAAGAATCTAGGGCTCTCCCGGATTTCGACAATTAGAGAAATACAATTCGGTTGATGGACTGCTTTGTTCAACCAACATAATCTTCAACCCTTCCTTTGAAAAAGTTTAATGTAAATTGAAAATGAGTAAGCTTTCATGTGATGGTCTCCTAATGGCTCAATAAGGAGAGAAAATATATTAGTAACAAAGATTCCTCTTTCTACAAGAGACCATGCCTCCTAAATCTCAAGCCCAATGGGCACGAGCTTCATACATGATGCCACAACCATTGGAAGAGGTTAGTCGAGAAGAAAGCTCTTTTTATACCCCAGCACATATGGTTGGACTTATTGATCCAGATACTAAGTCAGAAGAAGGGACCATTCTGCCACCACAGCCTGCTAACCCAGCTGGAGCTACACCTTCGAAGCCTAAACCGGTGCTACAACCTTTAACATGTTCAGACAAATGGTTGGCCTGATGCGGCAGCAACAAGCTTTTATGCAACAATAGTAGATGACTTTTACTGTTACACTTGAGGCATTGCACCAGGGTTCTCCGATGCTAGCCCCACGGTCGAAAGTTGGATGAGAAACTGATACATTTGAGAAATTTTCGACAATGCGACCCCATCCTTCACAGGATCAACCAACCCCATCCAAGCCGAGAATTAGATGAAACGCATTCTCAAGCTGATGGAGCCACTGGGATGCTCAGATACTCAAATGGTGACGATTGCTACATTCGTATTGGAATGAGAGGTAGATGAATGGTGGGACTCGATTCGAATGTAAATGTCAACCGGCTATCGATGGACATGGGCTGGTTTTCAAATGAAATTCAACGAGAAATGTTTTGAAATGTTTTCCCGAGTCATTTTAAGATGAGAAGATCTCCCAATTATTTAAGTTGGAACAAGGAAATATGTTTGTCTTGCAATATGAAGCACGTTTCACCAAGCTCTCTCGATACGTTCCCACATTTGTGGGAGATGAGAAAGTCAAACTGAGAAAGTTCAAAGATGGGTTGCAACCTAAATCCAGTCGAAATTATGTTGCTTTGACTTTAGATGATATGCTCTAGTGGTGGACAAAGCACTACGAGTTAAAAAGAATTATGAGCAGTTGGCTAGAGGATGAACTCCATTTAGGGACACTGGCAGTAGAGTGAAACCAGCACCTCCTACCTCTCAGGTGCTCGAGAAGTGAGCAAAAATCACTCCTCAAGCAACTCCCGCTTATCCGGCCAAACATTGTAATTATTGTGAGAAACCCGGTCATGTAGCCAAATTTTACTATAAAAGGTTGCAAGTTGAAGAAAACAAGCTACCATCCTAGGAAAATTGACCACATCCGAGTCAAATAATAGTCAGACCTCCACTAACTAGTTGACCTCAATTTCAGAAATTAGCCTGTCTCAGCTCAGAACAGAAACCCCTCTGCTCGTATGTTTACTATATCTACGGCGGATCATGGAGAAAATGTGCCCAGATTTGTTCAAGGTATGACTTTATTAATAATGTTCTGATATTCGTCTTATTTGATATTAGTTTTACTACATCCTTTATTGATTTTTCCATGGTAAAGAAGCTAGATTTGAAATTAAGTCATATAAAAAGCCCTCTTCTTATAGCCTCTCCCTTGGGGAGATTTATGGAAACCAATAAAATATGTCATGCATGTCTTATGTTGTTGGCGGGTCACAAAACACGTATAGACTTAGTGGTGATTAAAATTAAACAGTACGATGTTATCATTGAAATGGATTGGCTTTTTCGAACACATGTGGTCCTCTAGATTGTTGTGCCCAGACAATTACTATAACATTACACGGGCAGGCTCCATTCACATTGCAGGGAAGATTCCAATATGAAGCATATGAAAGTTTATTGACATTGGTAGAAATGAAATCAGTAGAAGTTACGGAAGATCAAATATTGGTTGCTCAAGAATTTTCATAAGTATTTCAAGATATACCAGGTTTACCTCCTAAGAGGGAGGTGGATTTTACCATCGATCTTTTGTCAGGTACGTACCACCCCAATATCTCTGTCACAATATAGGATGTCACCGTGTGAGATGAAAGAGCTTCGAGTACAAATAGATCAATTATTGGAGCAGGGTTTTATTCGGCCCAATATATCTCCTTGGGTGCGCTAGTGTTGTCGTGAAAAAGAAAGATGGATCTCTGCGTCTCTACATTGGTGAAAAGTAAGTATCCTCTATCTTGCATCGATGACCATTTTTATCAGCTTAAGGGTGCTAAATATTTCTCAAAAATAGAACCGATGTATGGATATCATCAATTAAGGGTAAGAGAAAAGGACATCCCTAAAACAACCTTCGGGACAAGGTATGAACATTACAATTCCTAGTGATGTCATTCGGACTTGCAAACGCACCCGCTGTATTTATGGATTTGATGAATCGAATCTTCATACCATACTTCGATCGATTCGTCATTGTTTTCATTGAAGATATCCTGATTTACTCAAGAAGTCAGGAGGAATATGAGGCGTACCTAAGGATTGTCCTAAGGACACTAAAGGAAAGGAAATTGTATGCTAAATTATCTAAATGTGATTTTTGAAAAGAAGAAGTAAAATTTTTGGGTCACGTTGTGAAGAAAGAATGAATTACAATAGATCCAGCCAAGGTGAAAGTAGTGGTAAAATGGGAGCATTCCACCACAATCACTAAAGTTAGAAGCTTTTTAGGGATGGCCAGCTATTATAGGCGATTTATTACAGAATTCTCTCATATAGCTCGACCACCAACTCAATTGACAAAGAAGAATGCACGGTCTGCCTAGAACAATGATGCTGAAATAGCCTTCTAGGAGCTTAAAAGGAGACTCATGTTGGCCTCGATACTCACTCTCCTCGAAGGAGCTAAATATGTAGTTTATAATGATGCATCAAAAACCAGATTGGGATGTGTACTAATACAGAATGAGAAAGTAATCACTTATGCGTCTAGACAATTGAAGAAGCACAAAGAGAATTATCCAACGCATAATTTGGAACTCGTCGTTATGGTATTTGCCTTTAAAATATGGAGACATTATTTATATGACGAAGAATTCGAACTATTTTGCGATCATAAGAATTTAAAATATATCTTTACTCAAGAAGACCTAAATATGCGTCAGCATCGATGGATGAAAACTCTTAAAGATTTCGAATTTGAAGTATCATATCATTTTGGTAAAGCAAATCTTGTAGCAGATGCTTTGAGTTGGAAGAAGAAACTTGAAATTGTGGTTGCCCTCATACTGAAAGAGTGGAAAATGTTGGATTTCATCCAAGACTTTGATGTCCAGTTGTCATTTGACAAACCATTCGTGTTCGTGGCCCATCTTGCTATCAAACCCACATTGATACGACAAATTATTGAAGCTCAAGATCAGGACGAACTACTTAAGAAACTAAGGATGGGATGTGAGAATGAGGAAATTCAGGATTCGCATATTAGCTCGAATAATGGTTTAAGGTATTGAGGCCGTATATGTGTACCAAGTGTGTCTGAGTTAAGACAAGCAATAATGGACGAAGCACACAAATCTCGACTCACAATCCATCATGGAAGTACCAAGATGTACCGTGATGTTAGACGATAATATTGGTGGGAAAATATGAAACTTGATATTGTAAATTATGTCGCTAAATGTCTCACGTCCCAACAAGTAAAACTAGAACATCATCGGTCGTCGGACTTCTTGCAATCGTTGCCTCTCGCCAAATGGAAGTGAGAATGTTCACCATGGACTTCATTTTGGGGCATCCAAAAACTCGGAAAAATCATGATTCCATTTGGGTGATAGTCGATAGGTTGAAAAAGAAAGCTCGATTTTCTACCAATATGAATACGCAATTCAGCTGATGATCTGGTAAAACTATATATTTAGTAAGTTGTCCAGTCATCATATGATATACCTCGTGAAATTGTGTTTGATAGGGACTCTCGATTTACTTCCACGTTTTGGAAAAAGTTTACAAGAAGAGCTAGGCATTGACCTGAAGTATAGTACTGCATTCCACTCTCAGATAGATGGACGGATAGAAAGGGTTAATCAGATATTAGAGGACATGTTGAGGGCCCACATACTTGACTTTAAGGGAAGTTAGGATGAATATCTTCATCTTGCAAAAGTCACCTATAACAACAGCTTCCAAACCAGTATAGGCATGGTTCCATTTTAGGCTCTTTATGGTCGTCCATGTCGAGCACCGCAATGCTGGGCTGAAGTCGATGAGAAAAGTTTATTGGGACCAGAGATAGTTCAGGAAATTACTGAGAAAATAGATATGATTCGGAAACATCTTCGTACGGCTCAAAGTAGGCAAAAGAGCTACGCAGATAACCATCTTCAAGAGTTAGAATTTGCAGTTGGAGATCATGTGTTTTTGAAGATATCTCCTATGAAAGGCATAATGTGATTTGGGAAAAAAGGAAAACTCTCACCCCGATATATAGGACCCTTCGAGATCATGGATTGAGTTAGGGCTATGGCGTATCGTCTAGCATTACCACCAAAACTTGCCAACATTCATAATGTCTTTCATATATACATGTTGAAGAAATATGAACCCGATGCTTCGCATATCATCAGCTGGGAACAAATCGAGTTAAAAGACAATGCTACCTACATTGAAGCACCAGTTCACATACTGGATCATAAGGAACAAATCTCGAGTACAAAGACAATCTTGTTGGTTATTTCTTTGGTCACGTCATGGAGAAGAGGAAACAACATGGTAACGTAAAGTTTTTTTTTTTTTTTTTTACACACGCACACACACTCACGCCATAGTGGAATTTCACCACCTATGGGTACTCGAACCCTCAACCAGGTGTTGAAACTCCTGAGAGTCTACCACCGGAGTAAGAGTACAGACCCATGGGAACGTAAAGCTAAAATGGAAGAAAACTATCCCCATCTATTCGAACACTTTACTCAGGTAATTTCGAGGACGAAAATTTTCTTTTAGGAGGATAAACTGTAACGCCTTGATTTTTCAATATTTAGATATCATACATTTTATTTTATTTTTGAATAGTTATACACGTGCATGTGCATATATGTAGTTTAGGGCATGTTGAACCTTGAGAATCTCTCATGAAATTCACCCCTAGGACACTAATGACAATAATATGTGTACCTATAAAGGAATCCAGCCACAAGATTGAAATCAAGACCTGAACCTAAAGGGTTCACCATTAAATTAAGTCCCCAACCTAAAGGGTCCTTACTCTTGCCCGGGTGGTAGACTCTCAGGAGTTTCAACTCCCGGTCAAGGGTTCGAGTACCCATAGGTGGTGAAATTCCACCAGCGTGAGTGTGTGGGGGTGTGTGTGTGCGTGTGTTTAAAAAAATAATAATAATAATAATAATAAATTTCCCAACATATGAGTCACAAGCATATCACCTTATCGAACCATCTTATCACCTACTTTACTATTTAGTGTCACTAAACCGAACCTTAAGTATAATGGCCCAACATATCATTGTGAGCCCCATTTTTCACTGCGTGTGTACACAGTACGTGCTTGGTCTTGTCACACACCGAAACTCAAGCCGAGTCAATCAAGTGTGGACCCGAGCTCGCCCGAAGGAGAAGAAATTTACAACTATAAATCCCACCTTTTACCCACCGTCTTTTCTAAGCGCTCCCAAACTTTACTTTCCCAAACTAAATCATTATGTACGGATATACTATTTGCTTATAGCTACGGTTATAATCCGTAGCTATATATGTCCGTACATAATGGTTTAGTTTGAGAAAGTAAAGTTTGGGAGCGTGTAGAAAAGACGGTGGGTAAAAGGTAGGATATACAGTGTTCAATTTCTCCCCGAAGAAGCAGCTGATCCTTTCTGCCTCGACAACGAGCGGCACCGTTCGTGCGTCCCGTTGTGGCCCACCTCCAGAGCTACCCAAATATCCAGACCGTCTATCTTGTTACCCTGATAGTTCTGACCGTAATCCTATCCTCCATCCTCGTCGACACACGTGTGCAGTGGCACAATTCTAACCCCAACGCCATCGAAGGGTGCGACTGTGTGCCGAGAACGGAAACTCCATTCTCCTTGCCATGCTGACAATCCGAGCCAGCGTGCCTTCCGCCTTCTCAATCCTCTCCATTCCCGCAGATCTCCACCCTCCATTCATAGTTTTAGGGTTTCCCTCCGCTGCGAACAAAAGCAGAAAGGATCTTTCCACTCCCGTTCGTGGCTTGATCCAAACCGATCGCCACCTTCTAAAAGCTCCCTATGATTCATCTGGGACGTCTCAATTAGGGCGTCATGAGACCTCTACAACAGAAGACGAGATCTCGATCAAAATATCATAGCGACGTGGGTTATCTCGAGTGGGGATTGTATATCTTAATCCGCTTCCTTGAGAGAGGGAGCGGATTACCCGCCACTGGCGGCACGCGTTCGGTGCCTTCAGATTGTAAACCACAGACGACGTGGCATGTGTACGATGGTCCGCGTTAGGCATCCTGTAGGCACAGCCGTTGATTGGTTCTGAAACAGAATTTCACCTCGATTGAATTATCTTAATCATCTAATAAATGGGCATCTCCCCAATTAATGACAACAGTTGATGATCATGTCTTTTAGAGTTTATTTGTATGATACGAATTGAAAGGCTAGAATTGTTCGAATATGGTGATTATTGGACCATGGCCCATTCACGATTGTAAATGCGAAATTAACGGTTTAGATCACTTCTACGAATGCCACGTGTTTAGAATGGCAGGGAAGCACGGGAAATGCGGGACCTACAGAGGCACCGAATCCGCTCCATCTCCCAAGACACTTGCTCTCCACGTAAGTTATTTGATACTCTGGCAGGTTATGGCCCTTGATACACAGACCCATGGAAATTGTGGACGTGGTATATATAACTCAAACTTACTTACTGAATCATGGACCATATAATAAATTTTGGTTTTTAACCGTCCAATAAGCTCAATAAATGTTCCTCAAGTTGATGTTCAGCGTGATTTTTGGTTCATGATATATCTAAAATGAGATCATAATTTGTGCCGTTTAATTTCAATTCCTTGCATGCCATATTCAATTTCTAAGTACATGAAGATCATCCATATGCAATTTCGAAGTTCTCCTTTTATTTTTTATTTTATGAGTGCCATCTGAAAGTAGGGTGGGCCATTTGGAAAGTCTTTTCTGATTTTTCATTTTCATATATACCAAGCAGGGATATGTTTAGTTCATGTTAAAAATTGCTTCGCCTAACGAAGTTCTCTTGAGAATCATTAGAACTTTAGACACGCGATGTGGGCATGCAATGCAATCCGGACAGTCCATCAGATGAGTCATTTCATGAAACTGCCTGGGCTAACTTTTTGATCCGATCCAAAATTTTAGTGGGCCATATCAAGGTGAGTTTGCCCGATCCAAAAATCTTGTGGGCCATAGCAAAGTGAGCCCACCAGATTTTTGGATTGGGCCAAAAAGTTAGCCCAGATAGTTTCATTAAGTGACTCATCTAGTGGACCATCTAGATTTTATGTCCGCATTATGTATCAAAAGTTCTCAAAAAGTCATGTGAGAACTGATTTTCAGGAGAGCATTACCATGTTCATGTTAGCTTTTGGGGTTGGACTTTACTATTCGTTGCAATAGCCATTAGCTAGGTGGGAACTTCCCTTTTTGTACCTAATCTGCACTAGTGGGGCCCGGAATTGGTTTATCAAAACCGTTGAGGTGATGTCCCACACCATGGACCAGACAGAAAAGGCTCCCAGCATCCGGGCTGTTAGTGCACTTCTTTTTAACCGTGTATTTAAATGGCAACAATAAAAAGGTTGGAGGTGACCAAATTAAGATATTTTGTGGGGTATCTAGTGGGCACCAGATCAATGGATTGGATAAACCAACAAAATTCTGTAGGTCATTTGGGTGCCCACAAAATGGATGGTCCTTATTAACCATACCAGAAAAGGTCCCATCATTGGTTTGGACTAGTTGTCTTGGAGCCCATCATTGTTTCCTCTCCCAAAAATGACTTTGAGTGGCTGATCCTGAGCATTAAGGGGTCAGAATGATTATACATCAAAGATTCACCAAGTCAATGGAACATCAGTCACATGTAGCATACTTTAAGCTTGCCACTAACATTTTTAAAAAAGGCCTAATTCCTTCAGATGATCCAAATCATTGGACAGATGGCTAGAAAAAAAAAATGGGTTGGCCTTATTGATTATACTAGCAAAGGTCTGATAATGGATCTGTACCAATCATCATGCTAAGCCCACCTCTGATTGCCTACCACACCCCAAAATCGCATTGATTACCGTTTAATCAGTGGCTATGAAAATGAACGTTTCATATTGATCTCACTAGAAAAGGTCTGATCAGCGTTCTGGACTATCCATTATGTGGGGCCCACCATCAATTGCTTAGCCCTCTCAAAAATCACTTTGATGGATTCTAACCATCTAACCTCGCTAGGAAAATTTACGCTATATGAAGGGCCGGAAGCAATTTGGATGATACAACATGTGAATTCCCGTTCAGGTTGATCCGAGAAGGTCAAGAAAATGGACAGCCCTTATTTACAATTCATTTTCTTCTCCTATAAATCATGGAACGTCCGAAGATAAGGCTGATTTTTTATTTTTATTTTTTTTTCCTATCGAATATTCCTGTAGAATAAAAGATCATAAAATGTCAAGATAGGCCCACTTGGATCAAACGGGCCACACCAGGAGAACACGACCCATCATCTGGGAAACTTGATAAAATACAATACATTTTGATACCATTCGTTTCTTCTTATGCGAAAAAACTGTACTGATTGGAGAATCTTAGCCATCTAAATTTCTAACCATCAAACAGAGTTTAAAGGAAAATGGTGATTAGTCCAACTTCAATGGGCAAAATCAGATGCCAAAGAGTCAATATGACATTTTCATCAACAATGGATCTCACAATTTCTATGGCCTAGATTGACCTACATATGCATGAACGGTGGATGTTTATCCACCATTTAGCAACAGGTAGCAAAATGCGTTATCCTTTTAACCATCCATCAGGACGGCCATCAGTTTGCATCGTTCAATATCAACAGAGGAAACAATGGGTCCTTGCACATTCAGTAAATGTATGCACCGAACCAAGTCCCCCGGTTTTATTGTTCCACACCATAGATATGGTAGTTCCCAACATGCATAGGGGTGAAATATGTCACCTGTGGGAAGATCCTCACCATTGGATATGTGCACTCTTCCCATTTAACATTTCTCGACATCTGATCACATACGACCGGAAATAGACTAGATACAGAGACATCTTTGAGTGTGACTGAAATCTATACCATGCAAATAGGTACATCTCACCGTTTCCATGCAAATAAATAGGTTACACACCATGAGGATCACCCAGCACAAAAATCAGGCAGTTCCATTCATTAAGCAAGCCATGCCTTTGGAAGCAGTGGACAATCCATGGTCTGACTCACAAACAGGTGTGGCCTATTCTGTGAGCAGATCTGCCTGATTTTTGTGCAAGACCATTTTCATGGCGGGACCTAGCATATGCAAGGTAAGGATTTCCAACATGCGGCCTGATGGTAGCCTAGATGTTCCTTCTCTTAACACAAGTGGGAAAAGGGAAGAAGAAGTTGCCCTTTGATTACACGCATGGGCAGTCAATCCAAGTTGGAAAACAGCTCCATGCCATAGTTCAAAAACCCGACAACTCGAATCGTTCTGATATCCAGCTAAATGCACGGAATGCTAAATCCAAAATCCTATATAAACAGCTCTTCCAAAGTTCTTAAACTGCAAACAGATTTGATGCATCAAGATCTACTTACGCAGCTTTTGCTGTTTCCCGAACTAGAGAAAGCTTGGCCAAGAGGCCACACAGCTGAAGGAGTGAGCCAACTCCATCGCAGATTCTCATGTGGGCAAATCCAGTTTCCTGCAAACCAGTGTGAAAAAGACATTCAAAGGTGCAGGTGGATCAGAGAGACCTTGCAAAGAAATACCAAATGAGCTTTGCTGAGGTGATGTGCACCAATGTGTTGGACATCCAAACCATGCATCAGTGCCCAACGTGTAGATAAACTGGGCTAATCATTAGCTGATCAACTCATCATGTGCCACAAAAAGAAAAAATGAATGGTTCAAAAAAAAAAAAAAAAAAAAAAAAACGGAAGAAAAATCGCCAAATATCCACATTCAGTGTACTCTGATGCAAACCGGATGAGCGGACGGGCCTGATGTTTGTGCCGGGGGTCATCTACCAAGTGGGGCAAATGTGATGCACAACTCAAATGTCCCACAAATACCACGACTGTGAGCTTAACAGAACTCATGTGGAATAAGGACAGTTTGGCCTTTACCTTCAAGAACTCCAATTTCAGATATTCGGCCATATCATAATTCTTTATGATACGGAAAAGCGTGGTGATTATGTCGGTAGGAGAATAACCCAAATCATAGAGCTGCTTCAGACCAGAACAGGCATCATCAAAATTCCCCTCGAGAACATTGCGGACCATATTCTTGACATGTAAAGGGTGAGGCTGGTCGCAGACCTGAAAAACCGCAAAAGCAAAAGGTATTCAAAAGATGAGGACATTAGATGATGAGAAAGAAACTGCCACTTCCACTTTCTAACCTTGAAGACATTCTCTTGATTGACAAACCGGAACCCGCTATATGTAGCTTGCAAGTTATTCAAAGCCTGCCTCATATCCCCATCAGCAGTGAAGATTATGGCTTCAAGACCTTCTGGCACATATGCAACCTTCCATTGTGCCCACAGAAAAAGTCAGGAATCAAATCAGATCCTTGTTTAGATTAATTAAGACTATAAGATATGCAGGCATTCACAACATATGGATCCTGGAAATGGAGCTTTGCTAAGACCACATGCATGTACAATAATGCTAATGCACAAGCCACCACATGTTCCAATGTCGCACATTGGTACAAGATCTAATCCATTAATTAGAGCCGTACCACTATTTAGACACTTTCACCCAAGAATTAGGTCAGTCCAATCATTAGATGTGCCACAGTTTAGAAAATACATTTATGGCTAGGCTGAAGTATTTTTAACTGTCCAAATGTTTTTGACATTGTGGCCCACCTGCTTAATGGGCCAGATTTGGGAGAGAATATAGACATGGTCAGGACCACCTTATGGATGACTTGGATATTGCACCTATCAACCACACTAGCACATATAGTTCCGTATGCATTAGCATTACTGTTCACACACGTGGACTTAACAGATCTCCCCAAAATTGTATTAAAATAAGCAATAAAAACTTTCGCTGGTGAACCACACCCGTTCACGGTTTGCCCTGTAGCACGGCAACTAATCTCATGAGATGAGAAAGTTCATTGAGATCCAAATGAGAAGTAGCTATTTGATAGGATTACCATGTTAGTATACACAAGCATATGTGGCAATCTAAACAAAAATCAATGAAAGGATAGTACCAGGAGGTATAAGAATAGTAACCTTTTCTTCTCCCCATGGTGCTTTTGTCAGGAAGGCAGGAATCCTA
Source organism: Magnolia officinalis (assembly GCA_021015155.1). NCBI lineage: Eukaryota > Viridiplantae > Streptophyta > Magnoliopsida > Magnoliales > Magnoliaceae > Magnolia > Magnolia officinalis. The sequence continues at coordinate 30,200 of JAJHSJ010001132.1, read as the reverse complement.
TGGGTATTGAGAATGTTTGCAATGAGGCTATCACGCAAGTGTGTGATTGTTCTGGATCGAGGTATCCCGAACTTTGTGCTTGAGAGGACAACGTTCATGGATGGACAGATGTGATGAATTGCATCATCATTTACCTTACTTATTTATGTATTTTGGTTAATTAGTCGCAAAGGTTTCTTTGGGAACTTTAGGGGGTCGAGACAGGATACCTATTTTCTTCACCAATGCAAAAGAGACAAGAAGCTTTGTCTCCAAGGTAACCCATCCGGTGTGGACGGAATGTTTCAAGGTGGGCAGGATGGGGTTTTAGGTTGCCTGTCTTTAGTTTCCCATGCATCAAAATGAAGCAGCATGCTAGCAATCTTCAAAGAAGATTTGTCTTCTAAATGTGAAAAGGAAGAGAATTCTTTAGAAACACTACAAGACAATTAGCAAGAGTGGAGTTGAACCAAAATGTCTCACAACATCAGCATTGAACTTATGTGATTTTCAAAGAACTAACTCATGTTAGCATTCATAGTAGTAAAATGGAATAAAGAAAATATAATGTTTACCTTCTCAGCTTCGACCACTACCATAAGACGAGCAAGAATCTCTTGGTCGGACAATCTTGAAAAACGAACAAGTGCACATCTGCTCTGAATGGGCTCAATAATTTTGAAGAAGTATTGCATGCAAGAGCAAATCGCGTTGAGTTTGAATATATCTCCATTGTCCTCCTCAAGGCTTGTTGTGCTCCAGATGTCATGCTGAATTAAATAATTCATCCAATATGGTGGGATCAACATGTCACCGCAATAAGTGGCTAAGCTTTCAAAAAGTACATAAACCAAATATGGAAAGCTATATTCAAAACAGCAAATGAGAATAGGACAACCATATTAGTGAGCATTTCTCAGTGGTGATGAGTCATCCATCATACTTGTGGCACATATGCATGCCAATCCAGACTGTTCAAATTACGGACCAACTATAGATGCAGCAAAGCCTGATAAGGATTGAATGATCCTAACAGCCCAATTGCTGTCCATCAAATGGACACCAAGGATAAATTGTGCAGGGTCCAAATTGACAAGCAAAACCAGATGTTAACATTATCTGATTAGTGCATTTTGGGCTATGGTTCATCCACAACAGGGACACATATTTGGAGGGTTTGGAGTACCAATTTACCATTCACATATGAAATGTGCAAAATGGACGAGTCACCTCCATCTAGAAAATAGCAATGAACGAAGATCCCTATGAGAATGTAAACCAGGTAATCCTTATCGTTTGTGAAAGCAACTAGAGTGACCAAAGATCACTTAGATGCTATTCAAATACCTTCACGATGAACAGTTATTGTCGAGAATTACCTGTCGGCTTCATCCAAAATTATTACTTTGTGCCGCCCTGGTGGGAGTGTTACCTTTTTCTGAGCAAACATCTTAATCTTGTTCCGCACAACGTCAATTCCCCTAAACAAGACATGGAGAAAACAACAGGTTCTCTGAAGAAAACAGCACATCGAAATGAACAAAATAAAGATCAAATCCATCAATAGAAACAGCTCATTGCACCTGTCATCTGATGCATTTAACTCCAAAACAGCCTCCTTGCAGTATGCCCCCAAGAGCTCATGCGCAAGGGCAAGTATACTTGTAGTTTTCCCAGTTCCCGGAGGGCCCTGAAAATTGCAAGATGTGGTGAGACAGCTGAAAAACAGCGTGATTCCAGGTTTGAAACAGCAAATTCAGGTACCTTTTTAAATCATATGGTCACCCAAGTGTCAAATCTTTTAGAAAACACCAAAATAGACTTCAAACATTTAAAAGATGTCAGAATCTTTGTTAAATGAAAGGCGGGAAGAGTTTTAAACATTCCCTGTTTAAGTTACTTCTCTGGTTATTCTTTATGGTGATAGAGAAAGGGCCATTCTTACTCAAAAGAGGACACGTCACAACAGTCCAGTTATCTGGATTGGAAAACTCGAGACATGACTCGATGCTGCAAAATTTTTAACTGGGTGAGTCAGGATTTTTTGTACTTCATAAATAAGAACATACTTATCTATACATAGAGAGATGATCCAATGCTCTTAGAGCACTAGACCCGTAGACAATCCAATCGATTGCTCTCGATTGTCCATTAGGTCCAACACACATTGCATGGGCTACCTCACAAAGATCACAACTATATGAAAATCTTAATCATCTCATCAATAGACGATAATACGGATGATCAAGATTGTTAGACAAAAATAGGTTTAATAAACAATTTGATCCATTTATTGTCGGGATCCATAACAGTTTGCTAGTGATTCTAAAGAATCACTAATGTTAGGAAATCCTAGCCATCCCATCCATGGCTGGGAAAACAGATGGCTATAACAAGGTAACGCAGGGGCATTTTCACACCGAGCTCGAGTGGGGTTGTCTGTGGGATACAAGGGCACACTTGGGGTGGGCGGCCCGTGTGAGGCGGGTGGCTCGTGTGAGGCGGTACCCATGTGATTTGGGGCCCACGAGGGGGGTTCGGCTGAGGTCCTAACCCATCCGATGTGGGGCCTGGGCTATGAGATAAAGGGATTGATTCGCCATGCTCTAATAGTTCGAGCTTTTAGAGCATGTGGTTAATTGTCCTGTGTCACAAGGCCATATTAAAGATGGACAGCACAGATCAACCAACTGGACTATATAAGAATCCTGATGCAACTAGGATCACTGTACTTATAGTGCTCTAAGAGCCTCAATCATTTCTTCTATACATGTGCCCAACGCAAACCAGATACACCACCATTAAAAAAAAAAAAAAAAAAAAAAAAAAAAGGCTGACAAGAATCTAGCGGTATTTCAAAATGCAGATTTTCAAAGGCCCATTTGGAGATTCTTGCCTCTTGTCGTCTATGAATGGTGGGAGACGTATCATTATCATGTTCATCTCATCATAATAGCCTTGTATAACAAATATTTGCAGTCTGTTTTCTCATGATCTCTAGGAAAAGTTCATCTTTAGAAGAGGGGCATGGCGATCCTTAACGCTTGTATCATATGCCTCGATGTAGAGGAGTCTATGGATCATCTCTTTATTCATTGCTACTCTAGGATTGTTTGGTCAAGCATCTTTCAATTGGTAGGAGTCTCCTAGGTCATGCCAACTTCAATTGACTTCCTCTTTTGGGCTTGGCATGGCGATCACTCCTTGGAAGTGGAGGCTGGCGATGTTGGCTTTGCTTTGGTCTCTTTGGTTAGAAAGGTACAACCGTGTCTTCTGAAATCTCTGTAGCGCTCCTTGGGGGGGGTTCAAAGTCTTTGTATGAGTGGGCTTCTTGAATTTTGGGTTTGGGTTTAGGGCTTAGTTTTCCAGCCCCTTTGTATTTTGCGGGTCTTTTCTATTCTCTTGGTTTTTGTTTTTGTGGTTTTCTTTCCTTGTTGTTTTCTCCTAGCCTTTGGACCTTCAAGAAGTACATCATCTTTAAAATAAGATAAAAAAGTTCAATGACTGGACATCAACCCTTACCTTTAACTCGGCTAGGGGCTGACTAGCATGTCGTACAAGCTGAGGTCATAATTTACATTGATGAGCATATGGAAGAAATGATTAGACACACACACACACACACACACACACACACACACAGAACACACACACACACACAGAGAGAGAGAGAGAGAGAGAGAGAGAGGAGAGAGAGAGAGAGAGAGAGAGAGAGTAATACATAAAAAAGTGGAAGATTTAGAGAAGTGTCGATAAATTTGGGTTCATTTTTCCTTTCCTAGCAAAAGTGGAGATTGACCCCTAAAACCTTATTGATTTACTTTTATTTTGTTCTTCTCTTACCTTCTGTCTAAGGAAGCCCCAAACCAATGGTGGACAAAATCCCCTGACAAAACTTGGTGGTGGTTTCTTATCATTGCCAAAGCTCTCGTGTTGTCAATCATTGTCAAAGTTGAAGAAGTTGCTCTTGTATTTTCAATTAAACTGCTCATTAAAAAAACACTACCACTATGAGTCAAGACATGAACTTGAAAAATGCTCTTCTAAAAAGCTACAAAAGAGTTTAGACAAGCGTCTAAATCACTTTTTATTAAGTTGAATTGTGAGAATCTATAAAGTCGCCGAGTCACAATTCAACAAGGTTAACTCAACTATGCTGGGCTTTTACAAAATAATAAAAATGGCAGGAATCAAACATCTTTTGACTATGAAGAGTCACCGAGCCACATAAGAACTCAGCAAAACTCAGTTGAGTGAGGTCATTTTGTACAGGACAAGTCTTCTAGTATGTTGACTTGTTTTGCTAAAAAGTGGGTGGACTTGGGTGAGTCACAAGTCAACTCGGATAGTTTTCCAAACTTGATTTGTTCCTCTAGGGAGGATGCTCACAAAGGGACAAGAAGAGGGCCTCATTTGTGGGTTCAAAGTGGAGAGTATGCCTTCACACATCACTAATCTCCAATACGCGAACAACACCCTTCTTTTTTGCGCCGCTTCTTTCAATATGGTGGACAAGCTAAAAACTATTATTCAATGCTTCAAAGTGGTCTCCCGTTTAAAGGTAAATATCGCTAAAAGCAAGTTGTTTGAGGTGCGGATAGAAGCAGAAGAAGCAGAGCTGATGGCCAACTCTTTTGGTTGTGCGGTGGGGGAGCTTCCTTCTTCTTTTGTAGGCCTCCCCCTTTGTGTCGGCAAACTAGCAAACCATCTCTAGGACAAGGTGGTGGAGCAATTTGAGAAGATGTTAGCTAAATGGAAGAGCCAATATCTTTCGGTTGACGGGCGCATCACTCTTATCAAGGCGGCTTTATCGAACCTCTCCCAACCTCTGTGCTCTCAAGGCCAGAGAAGCTTAGGCGTGATTTTCTATGGCAAGGGACGAGAGACAAGAAGAAGTGTCACTTAATGAGGTGGAATGATGTTTGTAAGACATATGAAGAGGGAGATGTAGGCATCAAAGACCTAAAATCCATGAATGAGGTTTTGCTCGGCAAATGGCTTTGGAGATTCGAGGTGGAAGATGGGGTGTTTTTTGGAGGGAAGTTATAAATAAATAAATAAATATGTGTGTGTGTGTGCGCGCGCGCTTGGTCGGAGGTTGGTGGACGAGAGACTCCTCTAGCTATAGAACATCGGCTTTGTGGAAAGGAGCTTGCTCCATGAAGCAAGCTTTTATGGAAGAAGTCAGATATTCATTGGGTGATGATGAAAAAATCTAGTTTTGGGAAGACACTTAGATAAGGTCCTCTTCCTTGAAAGTTGACTTCCTTAGGATCTATCGCTTGGCTTTGTATCCCTCCGCGATGGTGTCGCTTGCTTCTCTTACATTGGGGAGGTTGTTGTGGGGAACCTCCTTGTAGGAGATTTCTCCACGATAAAGAGGTGGTTGATTTTGGAGCGCTTTTGGAGCGCATCCACCTTTATTCCTCAGCTAGCTTGGACCAGGATAGAATTATATGGAGAGCAGGCAAATTAGGTGCCTCCTCGGTTCACTGCTTTTATTCCCTCGTCCGTATCAACGGTAAGCAAGAACAGGTGGGGAACACAAAATTTCTTCGGCACTACAATGCTCCTCCTAAGATAGCCTCATTTGGGTGGCTGGTTGGTAGGAAAAAAGTCCTCACTATAGACAACCTTCGAAAAAGACCTATGATTCTCTCAAATATTTGCCTCCTATGCATGAGTGATGAGGAGACGGTAGAGCATCTCTTTCTTCATTGCCCCTATGTGGGGAAGATTTAGGCAGACATTTTGGGCTGCTTCAAAGTCTCTTAGTCCTTCATGTCATTGGTGAGAGAGCTTCTAACTGCTTGGCATGGTGTAAGTATTGGGAAGGTGAGAAAATCACAATGGAGAATGGCTCTTCTTGCAGTTTGATGGGCAGTTTGGGAGGAATGAAATGTGAGGTGTTTTAGAAATGAAAGGAAGTCTATGGAGGGAACTTCCTGAATGGAAAGATTGCTATTGATTGAATGGGCTTCTTGTGTATCAGAGCTCAAGGGATGTAATCTACTTTTTCTTGGGATGTAATTGGATCACCCCTCTGCACCCCTCTGTTTTCTGTTTTTGCTGCAGTCTGTTTTGCTTCACTTTTTAATAAAATTTTCGTTATCTCTTTTAAAAAAAAGAGAAGTCTGCCTCCCAGCTTGAATGGACCACACCACAAAACTTGCAGGCATTGGATAACCCTGTCCATCGGTCAGGATCATTGCCAATGTTTTCTCCCTCCATTCGTAGGTTACCCATCACACACTTAAGATTTGGCCAGTGAATTGTACTACCATGGCCAGTCCTGGTGGGGCCTGCTAAGTGAATGGCTCGGATCATTAGTAAACGGTAATCTGGGATCGAACCTCAGACCTCAATGTTGAAACACACCCTATCTTCCACTGAGTAATGGGCACGAACCTATGAATTGTTCGGATCGTGATGGTTATACCAGCCCAAATTTTCGCGCAACACAGCAAGCAGTTGAACCTGTGCTGGTTTTTCTCACATTAGATTTCCCAGGCGGTTTGGGAAGCTAAGAATTGTTGGAAATGAAATCAACTTCCATGGATATGATGTTTTCCGCTGTTTGCATTGCAAAAAGCTATGGAAATCCATTGTCACTATTACTCTTTTCCTCAAAAAAAAAAGAAAAAAAAAAAGAAAAAAAAGAAAAAAAGAGAGAGTGAATTGATTTCTCCCAAGAAACCTACCCAATAGGCATTTCCTCTCTTTTCCATGGAAAACGTAGTTGCAAGACAAACAGTAGACTATAGATTCTTTTCACCAGTTTTCCTTGAAATGCCTGAAATTTCGATGGGTATTTTGAACAATTTTGGAATTAAACAGTGTCGTACCAAAATGCACAGGAACATCAAAATAAATAAATAAATAAATAAAATCCCAACCGTTCATTGCATCTGGAGATCTTTGATTTGGACTGGATATCTTTAATTTGGAATATGACAAGAAAATCAGCTAGAAAAGGGAAGGGGCACGGATGGGAGAAATCTTACGGCTAGGATGAGGTTGGGCATGTTTCCATCCCTTGCAATGACTTGAAGTCTAGAGACGGCGTCCACGTTCCCCACAACGTCGGCTACTTTGGTGGGTCTGTATTTCTCCACCCACGGGATTTCGTAGCCGCTCGATGATGATGATGACTGTGGTGGGCCCGAAGAAGCCATGACTGGACGAAGCGGATGGTTTCTGATACGAAATCCCTGAAAACCCCCAAATCCAGAAAATAGAGGGAAACGACGGAGGGTTTTGGGCCTGAGCTTTTCTCCGTTTCTGTAATTTTGAAGTACGGTTTGGTAGTCCGCCCTACCGTGGCTTCGAATGGCGGGAAAAAAAGGCCGGACTGCGTACGCGGATTTCCTGGAAGCCTTTCGCAGCGAAGTTCCCGCGCTTGGATGCAACGTGGGCCCAAAATGACTTTTCATAAAAATCCAACCGTCCATCCGTTTTGTGAGCTCATATTGGGACATTGTATGAAAATTGAGATTGATCCAAAGCTAAAGTAGGCCACAAGAGAGGAAACAGTGTGGATTCTATGAGTAGCGTTGAAACATTCGCATAGTTATAGAAGTTTTGTAAAGGCTCGGTCTTTTATTTTTACGTTTCATCCTAACAGAAATGAACATGTAAATAGTTTGGATGCATATAAAATTTAAGGTTGAGCTTAGGAACGTTTCAGCTCTTAAGTATTTCTTTTACCCAACTTCACCTCTCCCACGACTCACTTGAGTTTTTGGATTTGATTATTTTTTTCACGAGTCCTAAAACAAAATAATGGAACCACCCAGCATTCCTATCAAAGGCTTTAACAGGAAATCCATGCCAGGTCATATGTGCCAAGTGCGACACATGTGAGATACAGGCCATTCACCTCATGGATTAAATGTAGAAGGGGAGCAAATTAGGTGCAATTACGGGTGTACACGAACCGATCTAGCTCAGTTAGCTCGCTCGACTCAACTCAAAAAAGCTCGATTCAACTCGGTTCGAAGATGAGTTCAAGCCGAGTTGAGTCGAGCTGATTTTTTAAGCTCGAAATCATTCGAGCAGGCTCCAGCTCAACTCAACTCGGATCGAACTAGTATGATGACTCGGTTACTTTGCCATTGATGTTGCTCATCAACTGTTTGATAAAATGACTCAACAAGATGTGGCTGGTACAAGAAAGGTTTGGCTGGTGGCAAAGAAGGTTTGGCTGGTGGCAAGCAAGGTATGTACATTAAACAAATACTTCTTAAAAAAAATTTATTTTTATGTTATTTAGAAGGTGTTTGATAAAGCACCTATAAAACCATTGCCACTATTTGTAAAACAGTGGGTTTTTAAAGTTGTAGTTCAGGTGTTTGTGGAAATGCCTCAATAGCAAACTCGGCTTGATCTTGGCTCAAACTTGGCCCGAGCTGGCCCAAGCTGCTGACCAAACCAAGCCGAGCTGGCCAGTCAGGCTCGAGGACCGAGCCGAGCTGAGTTCGAGTTGAGGTTAGCTAGTGGTTGAGTCAAGTCGAGCTGAGGCCAGCTCAACTCGGTTCGACTCGATGTACACCCCTAGGTGCAACCCCCCTCACCCAAGGCAGTGCAGTTCTTACCATAGGGCCCACCTTAATGTACGCGCTCTACATTCATGCTTTCCATCAAAATATTTTAGAACTTGATCCAAAAAATAAGCAAATCTAATTTTCAAGTGAAGTATGTTGTAGGAAACAATGATGATTGAACATTCTACTGGTGAAAATTTTACTAGTACTACTGCAATGTTTATTTATCATTCAACTTGTTAATAAGATCACATAAACATAGGAAATAAAAAGAAAATATCATCCTAATCTATAACTTTTGTGCTCGGTTAATAGTTAATCACTACTTTTCTCATAGTATGATCCCCCTAAAACTAGATTGCTTCATTTTTTGAGCCAATGCAGTCAAATAATCTTAAAGAAAGACAGACGTGATGAATATAGAATACATGCATCAAGATAGGCCCCACTGTTAAGGGCTGCACCGTCTTGGCTGAGGCCAGGGCCGTACCTAATCTGTTCCCACGTGAACGTCCCCTGGCCCAAGCCAGCGGGTCCCACACGACATTAACCACACCCGCATTTTGAATGTAGGCTGCTGTTGATCTAACCATTACTTTATCAGCACAGGTGCGGCCCACCTTTTCAGCGGATATTCAAGATCGGCCCCATCTATTGATGGCCCCGGACGTGGAAAACGTACGAGCCGTAGCCCTGATTCACCTCTTATCTTTGACTGCACATGTTTCTCGTGGGACGAATGCAGAGCGAGGGAACTTTTCGAGTAATCTCCTCGTGCACGTGTCACACATATTCCATATCCGAGTCGCTCACCAGGCAGCTAGATTCCCCGGGAAGATGCCCGATCTGAAAAATTCAAGATGATCTGATCACATATGATGAAGGACTTGGATCTTGCACGCCTGGAGGGGCTAGTACCAATGCCCACCTCATGAAGGGCTTGGATCCTGCACGTGGCGATTCCACGTTGAAGACGTGAGTGCTAAATTAGCGTGATGCCTCGACCATATAGACTCTAAGGTGTGGCCCACTGGAGTTTTGGATATGCAAGTACGGTTCACACCCTAAATTAATCTGAAAAATAGATGGGCATGGTGATAATATACATACATCATGTGGGCCCACGGATCATTTTCAGTACAGATAATGGAGGGGTTCACTACCGAATCCAAGGGTCACTAACCCACGCGAGGGGCAAGTGGATGCAACGAACCACGACAAGCCGCCTAAGTGGGCCCTGCCTCAGATCACCAAGGCTCAAAATCCCCGCCAATCTTGTTATGTTTTTCACTATGGGACATTGGCCTTTCGCAGAAGTCCCTGCGCTGGGATGCAAAGTGGGTCCAACGTGATGTTGATTAGAAATCCAACATGTCTATCCATTTTTGGAGCTCATTTTAGGGCGCTTGAACAAAAATGAGGATCCAAAACTCGAGCCATACGAGATAAAACATGGCGAAAGGAATGTCTGCCATTAAAGCTTACTTGGGCTCCACCTTGATGTTATATGCCATCCAAACCTTTATAAGGTCATTTTCACTTGGATGTATTTAAAACACCGAATACTTAAAACGCTACAAAACTTTTGTGGTCATAAAAATGTTTCAACGGTGGTCATTAAATCCCTACTGTTTCCTCTCATGTGGCCCATTTGAATTTTAGATCCATATTCTTTTTGGTCGCATATCCTAAAATTAGCTCGAAAAACGAATGGACGGGTTGGATTTCTTAAAAAAGAGCAATGATGGAATGATCATGACGACCTGATTCACGTGATCTTTGAGCAATATGAAATCACTACAAGGTCCACCTGATTGACGGTCTCAACTCATGCATAACCTTGCTATTGATTTTCAACTACATCCCTTATGATCCATCCGATGATCAGATCAGTTAGGGCCCGTTTGGCCGGTCGGATTGGAATGGATTGGATGGTAATGGAAGATATTAAACCCCGAGATTGGCGGGGCGTGCCAAGCAGAGTCGGTGATCTGATTCCAATTCCATGGAGTCTTAAGACAATCCATGACAACACCATCATTACACCTTTAAAATCTATTCAATCCACCATAATCCATTTAAATTTACCCGGGACGTGTTTGGTTGGAGGGATGGGAAGCGATGGTCGGTCGTGCCAAACAGACTAGATATGGCAGTCCCACTAACTAACGCCATCATTACCTAAAAATCCATGCCATCCACCCTAATGCCATTCAATTCCTTTCAATCCACCCGGCCAAACGGGCCCTTAATCATGATCTGTCCAATCTTATAAACACGTGTCGGGCGCATGCGAGAGGCGTATGTCAGAGAAGTGTGTGTTCCGTGGCGCCCACCTCAGCTGCTCCCATCACGAAGAAGAAAGAATACAGCAGAAACGGTCGAACCGAAACACGTGGGATCGCGCTCTGAATTGGGACCGACCATCAGTTGGACCGTACACAGATGCCATACGTGTCAAAGCTACACCACTTGGATTATCCTCTAAATTTCTTCTCCGGGGTGTCCACCACTGCCAATTTTCCGTTCGTGCCACCAGTTTAAAGATCATGATATCTGATGGCTACGATCAGTGACTCAGTTTGGTTCTCGACAACCGTCCATCCACGGTAGGTTCCACTGGATGGACGGTACAAACAAAAAATGACACGTGTATATGGAAGGCGCTCTACGATAGTCCTGTCCAACCGTACCTACCATACAATATCCCTTTAAAAACAGAGAAAATCACAATAATTTCCCAACTGACGTTCTTCATTTTGGCGTTTCTCGGAAGGTTTGACGAATTTCTGAAACTTGAGAGAAAATACAATAAAATCGCATCTCCTCGAGGCTAAGCAAACACAGATTTTCTCTGACGAAGAAGCGTGCACATTCAACCCACGTTTTCGATTCGCTCCTTTTTCGGTCTAGGGTTTTGGAATCTTCCCTGTCTGAGGAATCTGTGTTTGGTTTTGGGGAAATAGGGTTTGGTATGGCGCCATTTGTATCGAACCGAAGCCGCTGCATCGGTTAGGGTTTTTGGGTTTGGGTTTGGGTTAGGGTTTTATCTTCCGGAATTTCAAATGGAGAGGTCGACGACGACGGAGACAGCGACTTCAGCTGCCGAGAGTACGGCGCCTTTGCTCGGCAATTCGACTGCGAATCGAGATGATGATCGGAACCGGCGTCTCTCGCGGAGGCCGAGCTTGCGTGGCGCTGCTCGGTTCCTCCGCCGGGCCAGCAGCCGTCGGATTATGCGGGAGCCGTCGATGCTGGTGCGGGAGACTGCGGCGGAGCAGCTGGAAGAGCGGCAGAGCGACTGGGCGTACTCAAGACCTGTTGTTGTTCTCGATATCGTGTGGAATCTGGCATTCGTCATTGTCGCGGTTGCTGTTCTGGTGATGAGCAGGGATGAGTCGCCGTTGATGCCTCTAAGGCTTTGGATTGTGGGGTATGCTCTGCAGTGCATTCTCCACATGGTCTGTGTTTGTATTGAGTATAGGCGCCGCCAAGTGTCGCCAGAGGAGCAGAGTGGGAACAGGAGCGGAGGGAATTCCGGTTCAGGAAGGAGGCAGGATGTGGAAGAAGCTGGTGAATATGATGATTCTGAGCTGAGTCAGAATGAAGAGAGGACAAGGTATAAGAATTAATGGTTATTTCAATTATCCTTTTTGTTTTTTTTTTTTAAAAAAATTTCATAAATTCTGCATTTTGTTTAATGTCCACTGGATGATGGATATTGGTGCTGAAGAACATTTGAATTGATGGGAGGAAGAGAAGAAACTATAAACTGTTTGTTGTGATTGTGTCGGGGTCTAATTGTCATAATTGTTCCTTTTAAAATGAGTTAGGTTGTATTATAACCTGCATTTATATTGGTTTGAACTTCAAATTCTAATCTGGATTTCAGTTCTGAATGTTGGCTGGTGAACTCATCTTTTTCTACTTCTCTGGTCTCTAGGAGCTATTGGCTAACTTAGGCGCATAAGTAAATTGAATTGCGAACAGATAATTATGTAATACCTGGCCTGCATATTTGCACGGTAGACATGGATTTTCATTTCAGACAAGTGGGGCCCATGGATCAGTGATTCGGATGATTGGGTCTGTTGTAGAGTTGTCTTGCAATGGATGTTATGTACATCTGTACCTCAAAAATGTAAGTGTTCACAATAGGAATTGTTAACCTTTCATTTTTCTGCCTACAGATCGACTGTGAAGAATAGAAACACAACAAAGGCCCGCATTCAACAGGAAAGGTCCTAATGCTGGTTGTGGATTGTCCAATCTGGGTGATTTTTGAGGAAATCCTCCATCCACGTTGGCACCTAATAGATCAGTGGCCTGGATTAGGCGAACCATTGGTCCCACTTGTCTAAATTGAAAACCCATGTACACTGCATAGAGGTGGGCCATGTACCTCTTGCAAACATTTATTCAAGAAGAAATGACAAAATGCTAATGCTACTTCATATTATTCATAATGAGGAAGTAGCCCTCAGGCTGCATTTATGGTCCTCTCTAGAACCAACATGCTGGTAGCATGATTGCAATTCAGAGCCCAAAGTGATGGAGATTTCAACTAGATTATTTCTACTTTTTAAACTACTAGTTGCAAATCAGTCGAGTAGTTCATCCAAATATACCCTTTTAAGGCCTGCCCAGATTCATCCTAAATCAGGATTTGTTTAGGGCCTTAAGTGGAATAAACCTGCTTGGCTTTTGGGCCAGTGGAAGATGGAAACTGCATTAAGTTGGATACCATTTTTCCTTAAATCGGTAGAGTTCTCCATATTCGTGGGGAGGACCTTACATCCACTGAAGAAACTAAGAACCCCAAATGGTAATGTGAGACATATTTTGAAGTTTTGATGCATAATGTTTCAATTTTATTTGCACCTTATTTTCAATATTACTTTGGCAATGATTGTGGCTTGTGCGGTTTTGGCAATGCGTTTTGATATGCTTAACTTGATGTCAAGTGCAAGGCATTCAATAATGATTAAGATATAGCCATAATGGCCATTACTGCCTTTTTAAAATAAATGAATAAATTGTATTGGCCCGTAAGTTCGTTACGGGCCATCTTTTCCTAAACTGCTGTTAAGCCCCATAACGCCTAATGGTTCCCACTGTTACTGTTACGCAACAGACGTTATGTAACCATTTTTGAATACCTTGATTAAGTGGGAGGTACCATCCCTATTTATAATACTTGCCTAACTTATTGTATCTGCTCACCATCATTCTTGTGCCAGTGTTGCAAAGCATCTGGAGTCTGCAAATACAATGTTTTCATTCATATGGTGGATCATTGGATTCTATTGGGTATCTGCTGGTGGCCAAACTTTGACCCGTGATGCACCTCAACTTTACTGGTATATGCAACTTACTCTTGTTGTGGTTTGGGCTTGAAGCACATGCTCACACTTGATACTTATTAACTAATACCTCCATGCTTTTGTTTTGCAGGCTCTGTATAGTTTTTCTGGCATTTGACGTGTTCTTTGTTGTTTTTTGTGTTGCTCTGGCGTGTGTCATTGGTATTGCTGTTTGCTGCTGTCTTCCATGCATCATTGCAATTTTATATGCAGTGGCAGACCAGGTATGGCTTTTGTGATGTGGTGTCTGCTTTTTGGAAATTATCTTGATATGCTTGAAATTTCACATTTTATAGAGATGACATTTATCTAGAGTCTAGACTACAAAACTAATTCCATAGCCACTAACCAAGTGTGTGTCGTAATGGACCGAATCAAATAGAAATGATACACAAAAGCTTACAACTTATGAGTTACGATACTTTAACATGAATGCCCATAGACAACTAGTATCGAAGTTTACATAATGCAGAACTCCACATTTTATATATCGTTGTCTGGAGGATGTAAATTCATTATTCTCAGTATCCATTAAAAAGCTGAAAATTCTCCATGCCAAAGAGCTTTTATATTGATAATTTGTTATCTACTAGGCCCCTGCTTCATACTATTGGGGTCTTGGTTCTGCTTCTCCATTTGTGTGTTTCCCATTGAGTTACAGTCAACATACGTGTTTGTTTCTTTAGTAGAGCAGAGGATGGGCAGTCATGTGAGGGCACTCTAATTATTACAATACAATTCACTGGAGTTCGTTTACACTGTCCAACTTTTCCAATTGACACTTCCACATAAATTATTCAGCAGTACTCAACTACAGCACTAGAATGAGAAAAACTTCCCGTCTTTTTGCTACTCCACTACTGATTTAAAGTGGGGCAAACAAGATTCGTCGTAAAGAAAGTTATAAGAATTTTTGGGACTGGGCTGTTCAGAAGCCAAACAGATGCCACAAACAATTTGAATTGGTGCCAATGACAGCTGGAACTTCATGTTCGACTTTCTAACCTTTGCACGGCAGTGTTTTTCCTTTATGAAATTTGCCATTAAATGAAGTTATTTTCAGTGTTCGAAATATCAATATTGCATTCTTGGGATACAAATATGTCTCAATTATCGCACGGGATATATCGTTTGTATCGGGTAATTTATTGCACTTTTTTGGGAAACATGGGAAAACATTGGGAGAATTGTTGAATTTTTCAATGAAACTTAGTGATTATTAAAAAAGACCTTAATACACACTTTTAAGTCATTACATCTCAAAAAAGAAATACACGTTGTAGGTTTCGTTTGTATAGGGTCCTAAGCTATGTGCTATTTGACTGAACTACTGTAGCTATATTCAAAATTGAATGCATACCATTTAGAGTGTATGTGTTGATCATTTCATTAAACACTCCTAAATACTTCTAAATTAGTCTCAATTGACAGTTGGTTGAAGGGAAATTTTGAAGAAAAAAAAATATTTTAATAAATTTTCTCAATTTTAATTAAAAATGATTTCTGTTTTATGAAACTTGATGAGGACTTAACAAATCAGTAAATCAGCTCTCGTACATGCTTGATTTCATGTTTGGACTGCAACACTGCAAGCAATTTGGGATAAATTGGGAAAATTTTGAATTTTCTCCAAATCCAACCGCCTACACTCACATTTCGTAATTAGAGTGTATGTGATGATCATTTCATGAAATACTCCCAAATACTTTAAAATTAGTGTCAATTGACAACTGGTTGTAGGAAAATTTTGAAAAAAAAACATGGAGAACATGAAGAACCAATGGATATTGAAATCAATGCTCCAACTCCATGTTTTTTCCTGCAAAACACGAAGAACCAATGGATTTGTAGCCATTCGATACTGATTTAACATAATTTTAACAAAAAAAAGGGATCGGAAATTGAAAATGCTCATTGGATCGAACATGTGGGATATATCGGCTCCACCTGTGTGTTTCGTATCACATAGGTGGGATACAAATATATCGTGGAATATATTGGCCGATATCGTTGATATTTAGAACATTGTTTATTTTTACAAAATAACCTTTTGTCAGTATTATTTTATCGTATAATTTATGGGATTAAGGATATGGTTGTAATTTTGTTGTATAGCTTTAGAAGGATTTGGGTTTAATTGTTGAAGGTAATTTCCTATTTTCTCAAGGGTTTCTCTTGATTAAGAGTATTCCTAATTTTGTCTATAGTATATTTCCATGTTTAAATGTTAGTCTCTTTCCTGATATATTCAGGTGTTAGGGGTTGGTTTTTTAATAAGGCATAGGGCGTGTTTGAAATTGGGATGTTGTCATCGAGACTTTTTGGCATGATTGGATTATGCTCTTTTCTAAATGCTGTTTATAGAAGCTAATTTTTCGTTGTAAATCCCGTTCGCATGGAACTTGATGGAGAAGTCCGTTTTACTCTCTTGCAAGGGAAGGCTTTTGATGGATGTTATTTGATACTTAGAAAAAGTGTGATGGTTGACATGTAGGCACTAAAAAATTCTAAGTGTGGCATACAAATTAAAACTTTTCAAATTGCAGTACACTGTAGATAGATCACCATCATATATATATATATATATATATATATATATATAAAACTGGGTATCATGCTTTATATAAGTTTTTTTTTTTTTGCCACGTATGCAATTTGTAAGTGCTTGAATATCAGTCAACACGTGCCAGACTGAATGCCTTCTCTTTCTTATGCAAGCGGGCAAGCTTGTCTTGCCTCCTTTGATAGTTTACCACCATTTAAAAATGGCCATGACTCATCTTCATCACTTGTGCCAGTCATATATTGCTCATGCACTGGTATCCAGAGTCAGACCATCAGAATTGTGCATCTCAAAACTCACAGTAAGCTACCAATCCTATCCATTCAATTGATGGTTAAAAGTAAAATAATGAGATAATCCAAGGACCAAATCAGATTGATTACTAACATCTGCTTAGTGTACATTTTGGGTTATGCTCCCCCCACAGTTGGGTTAGCGATTTGGATGGTCTGGATGCAGTACAACTATAGCACGTGAATGATGGAAGGTAATTCCCAAATTTTAAATTGTTATGAACTATCATAGGAGTGTTGACTCCAATGGAAGTTCCCTGCTATTTTGAAGATGGTGATGAGTTATCGTCCTCATATGTGGCACTCGTGTGTGCTGTTCTAACCACCAAACTGTGGAGTACAGATGTAACATATGTTGAAAATCACACAGATCAACCATTCTTAACCATCCAAGTGATGGTTGTCTAATGGATGGTTGAAGTTAAAATACTGAGTGGTTCAAAATCAAGGGTAAAATAGGATGGATGCTATCATCTGCTCAGTATAATTTTTTTTTTTGCTCCATCTGTGTTGGATCAGTGATTTGGATGGTCTGGATTGTCGTAAAAGTTTGCCATCTGTGCCATGAAAAACGCAAACAAATTAAAATGGTGGTTAATTCTCATAGGGGTCTAGTCCAAATATACACATAGATGGAGGTGCTAGCAACACACTCAACCATTTCCACTAACTTTGCTTATAGCACACATGCCAATGTGGCACATCTGTACATCTGACTATGCATAAGGTGGGCCACCCATGTATAAAAAATAAATAGAGCATTTTGAAAAAAAATAAAAACTAATCTGAAAAATTCAGGCCAATGAACTCATCAGGTTGCTGGCCCTTGTACGGAAATGCATTATGTGTGGTCAAATCCTCTAACAAAAAGAGTTATGCATATGGTCAATCCCCTGCCACATGCACTTCACAGTTTACTGGCAATCAGGCACACATTTGATGGATTGATAAGGTGGACTCTTTGTATTACATTTGACTTTTTATTAAATGGTCTTTTAGACATTGACATCCAGACAACAACAGCATCATCATCTTCATCCAAGCCGTATCCCCCAATTAATCGGGGATCCGGACAACATTATAAAGGGGAAAAAAGGAAAAAGAAAAGAAAAGTAGACAATGTCATCTAAACAACGTTTCCAGATAAACTTAGGGCCTGTTTGGTTGATGCCTGAAAATGAATTCATCTCATTTTAGTTAATAATAATTATGTATTAGAGTGTTCTTCTTGGCGGTTTTTTCTAATAAAAAGTTTCGTTACTGTACAAAAAATGTATTAGAGTTCATTTGGTTATCAATATTATTTTTTAATCTTTACCACAAAAGAATATGATCTCTAATACAGTTTTTATTTTTTTAGTTTTTATAGATATCTCTAATACATAGTTACTAACTATTAACTAAATAGAGATAAACCCATCTACCAAATAGGTCCTTAGTTTTCACAAATTGCAATGCAACAACTGCATTTCCATATAATGGAGTTTTCAGAAAGTAATTTCCACATTCATCCAAATGCGGCCAATTGTGTATGGTCCCTTAGTTTCTATGCGAAACCTTTGTAGCTGACAAATTTCTACTGCATCAAAATTTCTCCCAAGAGGAAAGTTAATCCAACTGTAGATTTTCTGCCACATGGGCACCTAAATTATTTCTGTATCGGTATTTGCCGTAATGTTAGCTAAGTTTGGTGCAATACCTTGTTAATTGACTATTTGATTAATAGCCTCACATGTGGCTATCTTGGTTTGCTAACCATGCTGTGTATCTGCATATACTCTTAAGTATATGAGATCACCCACTGGCTGTTGGTAATGAGAGGCATCATGGATGCCCCTTCAAACTTCGTACTCATTAGTTTTTATTCCACTCTTGCAATGTAGCCTAACTTTTATAATATCTAAAGATATAGAGTATGCTTAGCTGAAGATAAGGAGAGGTGATAGTGGATTACTACAAAAAGTGGAAAAGGAAGGGGATCTTTAGAATGCTGCACATATTCACATGACATCTCAATTCTTTGATGATACATGGTTGCCTGGGATGCTTCAAGGTTCCTTAGAGGTGTTCTAAGGCTTTTGCAAGGAGTCTTTGACCTTTAAGTGAACCAAGGGATGTTATGGTGGAGGGAATCATAATGCCTCGTATTTTCCAGTGCCTTTTCGAACAAATGTGTGCGATGTTTGGTGTAATACTTGTAGCCCGATCCTACTTGAACCGTACGCCTCCGATACCTTTTTGAGGGTCGTCTGATATTTTTGGCATGACCCGAATCGAGCATGCAAGTACGCATCAAAGGGAACAAAATCTCAAGAACTGAGACCTACGTTAGCGCGACCTCATCGTTGTTACGAATCCAACGGTATCCCTGATGCGTTGAGGCGTGCACACGAACTTGAGTTGTCACAAGAACTGTTAACGTTCATGTGCGTAAGGAGCCTTAAAACCCCTAAATAGTGCCATAATTTCACATTTTCTCTATAAAATGCCTAAGTTAATGAAATCTCTTAATTAAGACCTAATGGTGCCATAACATAAGCCTAATGTAACTTATCATTATTAATCTTTAATAAATGTGGGGGCTGCTTTTCTATAAACTTACTACTTCTGCTTCTCTTGAAATAAAGAGAGAAAGCCATCTCACATTTTTAAAAATTAATTAAGTCTTGATAAACCATAATTAAGAGACTTAATCCATAAATTAGATGATGTAAGATGACTTTATTTTTTAAAGTGGTAGGAACCAAAAGTCAACAAAATCCCTTAAAATAAGGAGAAGTCACCAACATGCATTTATAAAACACTTAGGCTTAATTTAAGTATCATTAAGGCTAAATGAGATTAGTTAGTCCAAAAAAATACTTTTATTAAGACTAATAAAGTGTATATACCAAAGTCAACTTTCATTTTTTATATTTAAGGAGGGCCAAGTATTTTGTTCTCTACCTTTTTTTAGAAAAGTATCTTGTGTATAATTAGGGTATTATTAAGTCCCTTAAACCTTGATTAGATGGGACAAATAACCCTTGAATCAAGGTAATGCTTTCACTTATGTCCTAATTTAAAAACTTCTCCCTAATTATCCTTTAATTTATAAATAGTTATTCCTTAACCCAAATTTAAATACTTAAGGTGCCCAAATCTCAGCCATCATTTAAGAGAGAGAGAGAGAGAGAGAGAGAGAGAGAGAGAGGACCCATCTATCAAGGAGATCCATGCCATTTAATCCCCATATCGAGGTGAGTACACCGCCCATCCACTTTCCCTTTTTGTTTATTTTTAATGATGTGGTACTGGTGTACATGAGTCGAGCTTGCACAGCTCGACTTGGCGTAGCCGCTAGCTGACCTTAGCTCGAACTCGGCTCGGTCCTCAAGCATGACTAGCCAGCTCGGCTTGGTTCGGTTCGATCAGTAGTTCGGGCCAGTTCGAGCCAAGATCGAGCCGAGTTCGCTTGTGCAGCATTTTTACAAACACATGGACTGCACCTTCAAATTCTCACTGTATGTAAAACACCAACAATGGTTTTACAGATATTTCATCAAACACCTTGTAGGCACCATCAAAATCAAGAAAAAAAGGGTATTTGTTTGATGAAACATACCTTCCTTGCCACCAGTCAACACTTCGTTAAGTCATTTCATCAAACACTTGGTGAGCAACATCAATATCAAAGTAACCGAGTCACCGAATTGGTTCGATCCGAGTTCGATTCGAGTTGGGTTCGATCCGAGTCGAGTCAAGCTTGGGCAAGCTCGAACTCAGTTCGAAATTTTTTCGAGCTAAAAAAACCAGCTCGAATGAAATTTTTTCGAGCTAAAAAAACCAGCTCAACTCACTTCGAACTCAGTTTCGAACTGAGTCGAATGAGCTTTTTTGAGTCGAGTCGAGCGAGCTCACCGAGCTAACTTGGTTTGTGTACAACCCTAGATGTGGGACCCATTGACCATGGGCCCTACGATGGTTCTTATATGCAATTCGGACCAGTCTTGTTGTCTCGTGCAGTAGACAACATTGATACCTTGGTTGGATGGTTCAGATTGTGTGACCTACAGTAATCCAATTGGTCCCAAATTTTGGCAGATGGTACTAGACTTGATGGATTACGCGTGTACCAAATTTGGAGCCAATCTGATTGGTCTAACCACTTCATCCGATCGATGCAATCCGGACTAGGTTTGTTGTCCAGTGCAGTGGACATCACTGATACCTTGATTGGATGGTCCAAATTTTGTAATGACAAATATCCAATTGTTCCAAAATTGGTGGGATGATACTATACATGATGAAGCATGTGTGTACCAAATTTAGGGCCAATCCAATTCTAATCACTTCATCTGATCGATGCAATCCAGACCATGTTTGCTGTCCAGTGCAGTAGATAACGTTGATACCCTAATTGGATGGTCCTGATTGTGTGGCCTACAATTATCTAATTAGTCCCAAATTTTAAAAGATGATAATAGTCTTTATGGATCACGTGTCTACCAATTTTGGGGCCTATTTGATCGATCTAACCACTTCATTCTGATCGATGCAATCCGGAACAAGTTTACCGTCCAGTGCAGTAGACAACACTTATACCTTGATTGGATGATCTAGATTGTATGACCACAAATATCCAAATTGGTCCCAATTTTTGAGAGATGATACTATATTTGATGAAGCACGTGTACCAATGTTGGAGCTAGTTTGATCGGTGTAACCACTTCATCTGATCGATGCAATCCAGACTAGGTTTGCTGTCACGGGTTGTGCATACAGTGAGATGGCCTTGGATCTCCTCTAGTGATTGGATGACTTGGATCTCCTTGATGGATAGTCCACCATCACCCTCTCTCTCTCTCTCTCCCTCTCTCTCTCTCTAGCAAATGGTGGCTGGAAAGTGCCCAAATTTGGGTTAGGAAATGACTATTTATATATGCAAGGATAATTATATATATGTTTCTAGATTAGGACATAGGTGGAAGCTTCATCTTGATTTAAGGGTGATTTGTCCGACCTAATAAATGTTCGATGAGCTTAATGACACACTAATTATACACGACACGATGCTCTTCTAGAAAATGAAGGGGACAAAATACTTGGCCCTCCTTAAATATAAGAAATGAAAGTTGACTTTGGTGTATGCACTTTATTAGCCTTACTATAAGCTTTGTTTTGGGCTAATTAGTCTAACTTATATGGCCTTAATGATGCTTAGATTAGGCCTACGTGTTTATATAAATGGTGTGTTGACAAGTTTCCCTTATTTTATGGGATTTTGTTGACTTTTGGTTCATACTACTTTATTAAGCAAAATAAAGCAATATTTTCACCATCTAACATATGGATTAAGGCTCTTAAGTAGGGTTTATTAAGACTTAATCAATTTCTAGAAGATGTGAGGTGACTCTCTCTCCTTATTTCAAGAAGAAACATTGACTTTTATGGAAAAGTAGCCCTTACTTTTATTAAAGTTTTATAATGATAGGTTAAGCTAAGCTTATGGCCATGTTATGACACAATTAAGACTTAATTAAGGGGCTTCATTAGCTTAGCGATTTTCTAAAGAAGATGGATTTATGGCACTATTTATGGGTTTTAAGGCTCATTAATCACATGAACGTTAACAGTTCTGCTCACGGTAACTCGGGTTCGAGTGTACATCTCGACGCACGGGGGGTATTGTTGGGTTTGTAGTGACGACGCGGTCGTGTTGATGTAGGTCTGAGGTTCTCAGGGTTCCGTTCTCTCTTGTGCGTACTTGTGCGCTCGATTTGGGTCATGCCGGAAACGTTGGACGACCCACAAAAGGTATCAGAGGTGTACAGTGCTAGATGATTAGGTTACGATTATTACACCACACGACATCGCATATGTGCTTGGAAGAGAATTGGAAAATTTGGGGCGTTACAGGAATACTAGATCATAATATGTTTTGGTTGACTTGGAAGGTGGATGGAACCAGTGTTCCTAATATCGATACTATCGGCCGATATTATCGGTATCGCTGGCCAGCGAGACGAAACCCATCCGATACCCTCGAAAATTTAAAAAAAAATAATTCTTTTTATCGTGCGATATATCGCATGATTTTTTTGTGAAATCACTGATATTAGCTATACTATCATGTTGTATTGGCATATTTACCGGAAAATCGAAAAAAAAAGGGGGAAAATCTTTCAATCCATGTAAGAGGGGATTTCGGTACCTGTGGAAGAAGATTGCGTGATCCGGAAGCTAAATTTGGTGGGGCCACATGATCGAGAGCTAGTTGCGTGCCGTAAGTGTGAAAGAACTTCGAACTCCTTTTGTTTTTTGTCGAATAAATATTAGATTTCCTATGAAAGGGAGATTTCAACAACAAAATCTGCCAAAAATCGTGGGATTTGGGAGTTTTTTTTGGAGAAATTTTAGGGATGTAGGGTTCTTGAATGACCGGAACCCAATCTCTGTTGCGAAAAATGGCTTCGAAAGCCCTTTTTGATATTGCGGTGGAGACAAACAAACGTTTGGTTGGTCTGTCACGGGCTCTGTGGGGTCCACCTTGATGTATATGTTTTATCCAAACTGTCCATCCATTTTTTCATATCCTTTAAGGACGTTAATCCAAAACTTAAGAAGATCCAAATCTCGGGTGGACCACACCAGAAAAAGTGGTGAATGACCATTAAAAATATTTTACAGGCAACGAAAGTTTTGGTTTAAGCTAATCTTTGCATATTCCCTTAATTCAGTTCTGATTGACCTTATCAATGGGTTGGATGACAAATAGACATTATGGATCTACTTAAAGCAAGCATTAATATGTTTTTAATGGTGAACGTTCAATCATCATTGTTTCATGTGGTGTGGTCCACCTGAGATTTGGATGTATTTCATTTTTGGGACCACGTCCTAAAATGATCTGGAAAAACAAATGGATGGAGTGGATATACAACATATCATCAAAGGTGGGCCCTATGGTAAGGGTAACACTCGGTCAGCAGTTACCCGTGTAACACATAATCCACACCCATTATAATGGAAAGAGGACTCGGTGCGACTTGGCTGAACTAAAGACGGTGTGGCCCGCATAGATGTATGTATTATATATCCATTCTGTCCATCCATTTGGAGAGATTATTTTAGGTCATGGGACAAAGAATGGGTCAAATCCAAAGCTCAAGTGGACCCCACCACACAAAACAGTGGGGATTGAACTCCTACCGTTAAAAAATTTATGAGGGCCACGGGAGTTTTCGATCAAGCTGATATTTGTATTTTAACTTGGCCCATATTTTTATGAACTTACGAACAGGTTGGATCTCAAATAAACATCATGGTGGACCCCATAGAAGTGGTTTCAAGTTTCAACGATGGGCATCATTGCCCCACTGTTATCTGTGGTAGGGTCCACTTGAGCTTTGGATTGGCCTTATTCTTTGGCTCAGGCCCTAAAACGATCTCTTTAAATAGATGGATGGTGTGGATATAACACATACATGATGACGAGGGCCACGGTCAGGGTGCCACGCACATGTTGGTTTTGCAGAGTGTTGGGTGCAAAAATGGCGGGACGAAAGTTTCCCTGTGAATGCACATGCTGGGATGTAGGTGGGGCCCACCACGATGTTTCTGAAAAATCCACACCATCCATCGGTTTGTCCAGATTATTTTAGGACATGAGACCAAAAATCAGATGGATCCAAAATTCAAGACGGCCATAGGAGAAGGAAAACTAGACAGATTTTCATACCGTTGAAATCTTTCTGGGCTCCACCTTGATGTTTATATGTCATCCAAACCGTTTATAAGGTCATTTCCACTGGGATGATGTGAAAAAACCAAAAAACTTAGCCTGATACGAAACTTTCTTGGCCATACGAATATTTAAACAATGGTCACTGAAACTCCACTCTTTCCTCTCGTGCGGCCCACTTGAGTTTTGTATCCACCTGGTTTTTGGTCTCTTGTCCTAAAATGATCTGAAAAACGGATGGACGGCGTGGATTTTTCATAAACATCATGGTGGCCCCACCTAGCATCTCAGCGTAGGAACTTCGTACCAAAGGCCTTCATAGGAAATCTAGGTTTTGGAAGAAGCTGATATTTGTGTTTTCCCTTCATCCAGGTTTGTGTAATGTAATCAACAGGTTTGATGCAAAATAAACATTACAGTGGGCCCTACGAAGTTTTTAATGGTAAGTGTTTAATCACCACTGTTTTCTTGTGGTGTGGTCCACTTGAAATTTAGACCTGTTTCAATTTTGGCCACATGTGCCTTAAAATGACCTAAAAAAATAGATGGGCCATGCAGATAAAACAAATATCATGGTGGAGCTCACTGAGCATTATCCAGTAGCCACCTCGCTAATGGCAGCGTCAATATGCAACCCTGGCATAAGTAGGCAACTTGTGCATCCCACTCGGTGGATCCCTAACTATGGGGGCCACTGTAGGGGATTTGCCTTACATCCACACTATCCATCCATTTTGAAAGCTCATCTAGGTCTGTGTGATCTTATGAACAAGTTCGATCTCAAATAAACATCATAGTGGGCCCTAGGAAGGTTTCAATGGTGGGCGTCACTGTCCCCACTGTTTTCTTTGGTGGGTCCACTTGGTTGTGTTTTCATACATGTTTTGATACATTTATAAGTGTTATGCATTATATTTGAATATAGTTGTCTTAGTTCAATCAGACATCGCATGGCTTATAACCCTATACAAAGGAAACCTATTGTGTGCACTTTTTTTTGAGATGTTATAATTTAAAAGTGTGTATTAAAGTCTTTTTTAACAATCCCTGAAGTTTCATTGAAAAATTCAATCATTTTCCCAATGTTTCCCCATGTTTCCCAAAAAGTGTGATAAATTATGCGATACAAACAATATATCCCGCGCGATAACGGATATGTATCTGTATCCCAAGGGTGCGATACATTGCGCGATACCGATATTTCGAACACTGGATGGAACGCAAGAAAGAAAAGTTTCAAATTTAGTAACTTGGTCTTCCTTTAGGGTCGTAACCCATTACTTGATTTCTTGGTATCTGATCATAGAGAGTTGGAGCAAAATCTTACTCGAAAATGACATTAGGAGTTGCATTACTTTTACATGAGTCGGCCTTAGTAACTTCCCTATTAAATATGGGTGGTGCAAAGCGACTTCTTCTTCTTGTTTTTTTTTTTTTTTTCCTAGGTCACTGAAGTTGTTCAAATTAGATCTTCTCACTGTGCTTGGTGGTGCAAAGCAACTTATTCTTCTTGAATTGGCAGTCTTTTAGAGAGGAAATTTCCTATGCCCCAGAGACAAAGCAGGCATCAAATTTTGGTAGGATAGATGATGTGGTGAGAGGCCTCTCAGTTTAGCTTTCCCATGGCTTTATTGTGTGGTGAGGAGACAAAGTCCCTCATAGCTCAATGTACCTCGAGGGTGGGTGAACAAACGGTGTGGTATGTTACATTTAGAAGGGACCTACTCGGCGTTGTCAATCGCGTGAGCACTTACGCGATGCCATTTTGGGAGCATATACTGCATATGCCATAGTGGCATGGAAGTTTTATGACCGTTGGGCATTATGTGGTCACATACAGAAGTATGCGAAAGTGTATGTCATAAGTATGTGATCATATGAGTATGTGATCATGTGATGTCATACGTATGTGATCATGCGATGTCATACGTATGTGATCATGCAAAAGTGTATGTCACATACAGAAGCATGCGAAAGTTTATGACCATTGGGCATTATTTATATATAGAGAGAGAGAGAGAGAGAGAGAGAGAGAGAGAGAGAGAGAGAGAGAGAGAGAGAGAGAGAGAGAGAGAGAGAGAAGAGAGAAGAGATATGAGAGAGAGAGAGAGAGAGAGATATAGAAGTAGAGATAGATCTAGAGGATCTAGATATCTATAGTCTAATATGCGGTCTCTCCTCTCGACTCTGCTCTCTGGAGAGATCTCGCTTAGAGAGAGATAGCCCCAATCTGAACAGTCCACGTGATCCATGTTTTCGGATTTTGGGCCCATGACATGTGTGCGCAGGTGAGCATGGCTCTCTCTCTCTCTCTGGACCTGCTGGATGAGGAAATCAATATCTTAGGATGATGGAAATGCTTCACAATTAATGGAAATTTCCCTTTGATAGGAATAGATGGATTTGGAATCCGAGCAAAACCGGAGCTTTTATGGTGGATCATTTTATTGGACGATTCAAGACCCCCAATTACTGCAAACCAAAGATCCTATTAGGAAAATTTGGAGATATCCAGGATCCTCGTGGGCTGGTGGTGTTTGGTTGGCTTGTAGGAAAGATAAAATCCTCATCCTCTTTCTTTTTTCCCTTTTTGCCTTCTTTTAAATAAATTTTCCAGTTACCCTTCACCCCCCAAAAAAAAAAGAAAGAAAGGAAAAGAAAGAAAAGTGGTAATGGAAGGTTGGGAAAAACACGAGGAACTTTCTTTGGGAGGGAAGAGGAACGAGGAAAAAGTCATCTAGTTAACGCAGAGATGCCGCAGAGATGCTGAAAAAAATTTGAAAACATGTAGGGGATTGGTTATCAGAATATTAGGGGAAAAAATTGGCCCCTTGTGGTGGTTGTGGTTTGGAAGTGAACTAGAGGTGATGTGGATTAATCTTGAACAACTAATTGTTTGGATGGAATCAATTATGCAAATATGAACTGTTTCTGAAGGATTAAGAATATTCACATCTTCATCCAAGAATCTAGCGGCTTAAGCTGACACCATAAAGTAGATAAGATGTAGGCAAATTCCTAAAGACTCCAAAAGTTGGTAGCAAGACCAAATATTTTGTTCAGAATGAGAAGCTAATGAGATTGCCAACTCTCTGGGACAAGGTGTGAACTGTGAAGTGATTGCCTCTTTGATTTCCTCTCTTGTGCCTTCATTCTAGTAAGGTGCTGTTTTACTTGTGAAGGTGTGCTTTGTTGAGACTCATCATTGGTGCAAGCATTACCACGGCATTCCACAAGGGTTATGTAATGGCTGTAACGGTAAAATGGCCCGTAACAGTCCCTTAATGGGCCTTTATGGGGCCTAAACATTTTTTTCCCCAGAAAAGGCCATAACAGCCATTATGGCCCATATTGTAACGGCAACAGCGCTGACCATTACAGCTACCATTACTGTTATGGAATACATTGAGCATTTTCCATAATGTTTCTGTTTGGAGGACCGGTTGGTTTTCATATGCTTCCTAGTTATACTAACATATTATCTTTCTTATTCATTTCCACTTAAACTGAAAGGGAAATTTTATAGGATGGTTATAAGACCAGCCATGCCTTTTGGGATAGAATGTTGGGCAGTTAAGGAACAACATGCCCATAGGATGAGTGTGGCTGAAATGAGGATGTTGAGATGGATGAGTGGCAGCATAAGGATAGAATCAGAAATGAGTGCATTCAAGAAAAATTAGGAGTAGCACTAATAGGTAACAAGATGAGGGAAAGTAGACTTAGATGGTTTGGTCATGTGCAATAGAGACCAAGAACTGCGCCGGTTAGGACTTAGGAGTAAGATGGTACAAGTTGAAGGCTGAAAAGGACTTGGGTGGTGGTAGTAAGAAAAGTCTTGAGGACCTATAGTCTAACTGAAGTTGTGGGCCTCGATAGAGTGAAATAGTGGAAAAAGATTCCCTGTACCCAGTCCTAGTTGGGATAAGACTTATAATGATGATGATGATCTTTCTTATTTATTTATTTATTTTGCATAGACAACTCTATTTCATTGAGAAAGAAGGAATACAGAAATTACGTCAGAGGAATCTTTCCCAAGTAATGAAAGGATTCACAACACCATCTTTAGCACCAGTCTTAACACAGGCATTAGCAAAGCTTCACTAGATATGAAGGAGAACGCAGTGTTTAACCTCAAACCTAGGTCTGTGACTTTTCCACAATGGCGCCAATGTCCATGGTTCCACTGAATGTCTGTTAAAGATCCAGTCTCGACATTTGAATATTAACATAGCATCTCGGCCACTTGCCGAAAATGCAACCAGGGTCTTTATTATCTGATTTGTCAACGTGGCCATTGTTTTGTCAAAAAATTATCAGTTTAACCGTTTTGTTAAGCTAACCATGTCGCCTAGAAGCAGATGCATATAGGCTGGTACTAAATGCTGTATTCGTTATTCATTGGCTTTAAGTAGCTGTTGCATAATTGTTCATATCATGTGTGCATCCATTTGAAGTTCTATCAGTATAATTTGATGAGTCGATCCTATTTCATTTCCTGTCTATTCCATCTCTTTAGTTAACTGCAAGTAAAACAGGAACAATTACGTTAGTTTTAGGCGCCTTATAGAGTGGAGACAAATTGTTCTTCTGTTTGGGTCACCCTTCTTTCTGAAAAAGCAGGAAGGAGCATCCGATGAAGATATACGCCAGCTTCCAAAATACAAATTCAAAAGGTTGGTGATTGTGAGAAACTTGGCGAGATATCAGGACCTTCTGGTGGAATAATGACTGAGTCTGGAACCGAAATGCCCATCGAACACGTTCTTTCTGCAGAGGATGCTGTAAGTTGTCCAACTCAAATTTTGCTATCTTGGAATTGCATATGATAGTCATGAGAATTACTTGGGGAGTCTACGCTGCTCTTCTTTCATTCATGGTCTGCATAGATCATCCTCTCAGTATCTGTATCTAAGCAGACTCTTGTGGTACTTGTAGGAATGTTGCATCTGCCTTTCTGCTTATGAAGATGGGGTTGAGCTGCGAGAGCTTCCATGCACCCATCATTTTCACTGTGCCTGCATAGACAAGTGGCTATACATCAATGCTACTTGCCCGCTCTGCAAGTATAACATCATAAAGAGTGCCAGCCATGGCAGGGAAGATGTGTAATGGGCAGTTCTTCTGTCCTGCACCCGTAACAGTTCTTCCGACGCCATGTACTTGTGCATGCATGTGCGGGCATCCAACAGCTCATGGTGTGCCGATATGCTTGCAGCTCTTATAGGTCTCCTGTAACTCATGTTTGCATGCGCTTGTGTCGTGTGCGCTGATACAGGTATGAGGTAGTAGTGTCTATGTGTATGTGTTATTTGTTTGTATACATGCATACGTGTAAGTGGATTTTCTAGGGAACTGGTCATCACATGTTCTGAATTAGGCTGCCTTAACTGTACCAGGATTGGAGAGTGTTTGTGCCGTTTTAATCTTCAAATCCCAGTTGTATGCTTTCATTCTCTCTTTTTATTTTTTTTGTTTATAGTTGGCTTGAGCATTGGTGGATTACATTGACGTGATAATTTACACTTAAAATCATAATTCAAAAACCTGAAAACACCACTTGATGTTCAGCTGGCTTGGGTTAACCCAAAGACTCTTGACTGGAATCGCGAATTTTTAGTTTGATAATATGTTTGCAATGGTATCCTCGTAAGAAATGGATTACTCTATAGCAAAAACAGTGACCTGGCAGCTAGTAGTAATGTGCCTGTGTTGCTCGATAGGTCAGGTGTT